>JAULBR010086314.1:0-13027 GCA_032355825.1 Melanodrymia aurantiaca
AGACAGGATAATACACACCACGGAATTTGATAAACCAGTCGTGGATCACTGGCTGGAACGGAAAATAGCCCATAAAATTGTTTTGCTCTGTGGAGGATGAATCCCTCGACCCATCCCGCCACAGGCAGACATTCTACCTCTAGACTACGTCCCGCCCCCTGTATGAACAAATGAAGAGAACAAACATGGTAACTGCAGATTTTAATAACGGTGAATGGAACAAACTATTGAGACACACTACAGTCGTACATCGATACCATAACCTCTCATACACCGAGTTAAATAAAATAGAAATATCAACAACTAGCCCTCATCTGGGTCACAATCATCTACAACTACGTACCAAGGAATGAATTTATACAACAACGACACTAGCTTTATGGGAAAGCGACAATGTTATCGGTCTAAGTAACAAACGTGGATACAAAATTTCGTATTCTAGTAATACAAAATGACTAATCAGAGCACCAGTACAGAATATTAGTTACTATAGATCTCTTTCTCTAATGCCCATCCCAGGCTTCAGAAGAAGCCTATTGGAGACTAGAATGGTCATTGATGAACATTTTAACTTTGTTGCTAGGCAACAGATCAACTGCCCATTAGCTGGATGATGAATACTTTTGGAAGCTCTAGCAGGTAGGTGTGAAATTTAGATGAACAAGAATTCACGTGGCTAGTCAAGTATGTAGCCAAATGAGCCATTTACTTATTTACAGCTTGGCTACAAAATTGAGTTTGACTAGCATAAAATTCTGAAATTAGTCAATTTTGCTACAAAATGAAAATAGAAAAAAATATTCCAGATTTCATGACCATGTCAGAAAAGAAAAACCTGTGTAGGGCGGAAGCAAGGAAAAATGCAAAGATGTAACTAGACTTAGTTAATTACAAACATAATTAAAAATGCATTATAATTAATTGCAAACATAATTTAAACATGTAAAGATGGAACATGATAATACAGCAGACATAATTAGAAGTAATAATTATTCTTAAAAATAACAGATTTATTGCAGATCAATTGGCAGATGAGATACCAAAGAAAATCGTTTGAGGTAATGAGTTGTTTCTTAATCCATTCTCATCCTGGTCTTTCCAAAATGTCACGAGATCACTCCCATTGGATAAGAAAATGAGGCAACGTCTGTAGACCGGATTAGCTAGACCGGATTATCTACACAGGATTAGCTACACAGGATTAGCCCAGGGAATAAGTGTGTTATCTCTTCTCCACCCCTAGCTACGCACTTTGTACAGCTGGCACAGTTATTTCAGCCATTTCATCTGGGCAGTAAAATACCACATACCGGTGCCATAGGATTAATGAAAATACATAAAAACTACTAATGATACATTAAAATTGACTACCAGGTCAAATATACAATATAATGGATAAGAAATAAAAAACAAGATTTTTTTTTTCCATTAAAATAATGTACATATATATTATTATTAAAAAAAAATCAATGCATATTTGCTATAGAATTGCAGTTTTGACATATGTACAGCTGGATGACTTTGTTGTACAATGTATGTACACATCAGATGACATTTCATTATTGTATGTACACATTTGATGACATTTCATTGTACAATATATGTACACATTTGATGACATTTCATTGTACAATATATGTACACATTTTATGACATTTCATTGTACAATATATGTACATTTTGGATGACATTTCATTATTGTACAATGTACAGTTTGGATGACAGTTTGTTACTGTATGTACAGATCAAATGATATTTAATTGTATATACACATTGGATGACAATTAATTAATTGTATGTATGTACAGTGACACATTAGATGACATATTAGCAGGATGGAATTGCCGAATGTACATTAAACCGGATGGAATTGCTATAACAGTGCATTTAATAAATATGTAATTATATACAGTTAGAAATAAACGGTAACTGTGAAATATAAATCTGAGTACACAAAGGAGATCTCTATAAAAAAAGATAAAATAGTACATGCTATTACAGTATTCCATGCATTAATTATCAAGTATTAATTTATGTATACATTATTACATTGTTTACAGTTTATATAAAAAAGTGTTAATTAATCCATATTAAAGTAAAAAATAATAGCGAATAACTAGGACATAAACGACAAATTATATGCATGAATAATATACTGATAATCTATTTATATCTCTCCTGAGGTGATCAAAATTCAAGGTTATCATTATTTATATATTTACCTATATGACATTCAACCGGTTTGGCAATTTGCCAGTCACGATATTACTTTTCTAATCAGATATGTCAATTTTGAACACATGTGGTTTCATCTAATAGCGTTGGCAATATGAGGCAATTTGCATGTTTCGTAGATGTGAAGGTGTGTGGTGTGTTTGTCAGAGAGCTGTGGTTGTCAGGATGATTTGCAGACAACATCCAAATCGGTGAATGCACAACGTTTGATCTCTCAACAGCATTAATTACAACAGCAAGAATGACAGAACTGAACTTGATTTTGCATGTGACCGATACACAGAGCTTGAGCTGTCACGTATACATACATGTACATGTAGTAACTGTATCCAAGAACAGATGTTCAATCTTACATTAACTGTATCCTAAGATATGGCTCGATCTTACACTAACTGTTGCCAAAATATGGCTTGATCATAAAATAACATGTAACTAAAACATGACTCGATTCTTAATGCACTTACTGCTTGATATTATATGTATCTGTAGCTTAGAACTAAAACAGGGCTTGATCTTACATGTAACTGGGGCCTATAACAGGGTTCGATCTTAAACATAACTGTAGACTAAAGCAGGGCTTGATCTTACATATAACTGGGGCCTATAACAGGGCTCGATCTTAAACATAACTGACTGTAGACTAAAGCAGGGCTTGATCTTACATGTAACTGGGGCCTATAACAGGGTTCGATCTTAAACATAACTTTAGACTAAAGCAGGGATTTACATGTAAATGTGGCCTATGACAGGGCTTGATCTTAAACATAACTGTAGACTAAAGCAGGGCTTGATCTGACATGTAAATGTGTCCTATAACAGGGCTTGATCTTAAACATAACTGTAGACTAAAGCAGGGCTTGATCTGACATGTAAATGTGGCCTATAACAGGGCTCGATCTTAAACATAACTGTCTATAGACTAAAACAAGGCTTGATCTTACATATAACTGGGGCCTATAAAAGGGCTCGATCTTAAACGTAACTGTAGACTAAAGCAGGGCTTGATCTTACATGTAAATGTGGCCTATAAGAGGACTCGATCTTAAATATAACTGTAGACTAAAGCAGGGCTTGATCTTATATGTAAATGTGGCGTATAACAGGGCTCGATCTTAAACATAACTGTAGACTGAAACAGGGCTTGATGTTACACATAAATGTGGCCTATAATAGAACTCAATCTTAAACATAACTGTAGACTAAAGCAGGGCTTGATCTTAAATGTAAATGTGGCCGATAACAGGGCTTGATCTTAAACATAACTGTAGACTAAAGCAGGGCTTGATCTTACATGTAAATGTGGCCTATAACAGGGCTCGATCTTAAACTTAACTGTAGACTAAAGCAGGACTTGATCTTACATATAAATGTGGCCTATAACAGGGCTCGATCTTAAAGATAACTAGACTAAAGCAGGGCTTGGTCTTACATGTAAATGTGGCCTATAACAGGGCTCGATCTTAAACATAGCTGCAAACTAAAGCAGGGCTTGATCTTACATATAAATGTGGCCTATAACAGGGCTCGATCTTAAACATAACTGTAGACTAAAGCAGGGCTTGATCTTACATATAAATGTGGCCTATCTCTCTGGTAAAGTAAACACAGCATTATCATTGTTAGCCCAACTATATTTGTACATCTTACTCAGCCTTTACAGACTATTTTACTTATCTAGGACCTTACAAACTGTCTGACCGTTCCTTTGGAAGCATTCTAAGCTATTAAGAACACCATATTGAACAATAAAGTTATACACACGAACATCTATCTATCCTAATGGATACCTGAATTAAAAAGACCCACCCTGTTGGTTACCAGTGTTAGTTTTTTCATGTAGTGAATGAAAAATAGTTTCTTTGTTCAAAACCTTTCGGAGAATTCAAAGGATGGTTCCGAACATCCACAGGATGTTAATATTCTTATTCTGTTTACAGGAATTTCCTTACAGAACTAATGAATGGTGTATAATTGTTGTTGTTTCAGGTGTTAGGAGAAGTGACCCATGATATCGGAAGGAAGGACGGTACATGCTGCCAATGTTTTGCCAATTAATAATGACAATGTCACATGATTGATGTCTATTGATAAATACAAGTGTTTGTATTTAGAGCCAAGCTTTTCAAGAAAGGACAAAAATAATTTTTCCAAAAATATTACACGGTCAATGAACGAATATATGAATAAGATATAAATAAATAGATTCAGCCCTTTATAGACTGCGTAATTAAAACAAATTTGGGATCAAATTACTAGTTTAAAAAAATAAGAATGGAAAAAAGATCCCAAATTGAAATAAGATTGCACAATTTTTCTATATGATACTTACTAAACAACTAGTTTAATGTTATGTAGCTATTAAGCTGATGCTAGCATCAACTGTTACCCAGACATGGCATCAATATTGATTAATTCCATTTTACATAAAAATTCAGCATTTAAACAATACGTTAAATTAAAAATTAAAATAAATATTACAAGTTCACAGAACTCCTGTCTAAGCATTAGTTATAAAAAAATTGCTTGTTGTCAAGCAGTGGACTTAAATGTGTCAACAAATATTGACATACACTGTACATTCATTGTCTAATTACACAAAGAGTAATAAGTATTATATAGATCTATACAGTTACTTTTCTAACAATATACTAAAACCATACCCGCCATTGAAAACTGAAATATAGATCTATTGTTATCAATACATAGATTACAAGTTAATATATATATAATTGAGAACAGAAATTAAGATCTATTGTTATAACTATAAAGATTAGAAGTTACTATTTATATCTATATATATAATTGTAAACAGAAATTAAGACCCATTGTTATAACTACAAAGTTACTATATATATCTATATATAATTGTGAACAGAAATTAAGATCTATTGTTATAACTACAAAGATTAGAAGTTAACTACTTATATCTATATATAATTGTGAACAGAAATTAAGATCTATTGTTATAACTACAAAGATTAGAAGTTAACTACGTGTATGCATCAACATTGCCAGTGTAGTTTGTATTGCTTATTGTTAATTATTCGCGGTTGACATAAGCTGCAGGTATAGTTACCACCTGGCGTGATTGAAGGCGTAATGAGTGCATGTATACAATGACAGAATATGTCTACAGTTGACTAGCTAGGAGCCAGTGTGTGATATCTATAGAGACAAAACAACACAGGTGTGTCTAGGTGGCGCTTGATTACACAGCACTGTTAAGACCTGCCATAGCATGACAAACATGTATTTTTAAACAACTTACTAATGTGAGAGTTAGTAAAAGCAAATGCTAGGAGTCAACACCGAAATTGCAACATTTGGTACATAACTAATTAATATATATAATCAATCAAATGAAAAATACAATAATAAATGTATTTTTTTAAATACATTTTTCTTGTTTTGCTATTTTTCATTTTGGTTTGTGCATAAATCAGTGATGTCTTTACTGACAAACAAATGTATTGTACTGTGTTGGTATGACAAATAACAAACATGTTGTCCACGGATACACAAATGACCTGTGTTGTATTGTGTTGACGTAGAACCAATATTGGCCGAGCAGACCAATAGTGAGTAAGGGTGATATCTTCAAGTACAGTGAAGTTATAGGGTGGTTGCTTCAAAAGTGCAACTCTAAATGCATTGATAAATCTGACATTAATATATATTTTGACATGTAGGATTTTCACCAGATAACATCTTCAATCACTAGCATAAATACCAAGTCAACTCACATTTTAAGCAGCATGAATTATCTATTGTGGTTTGTTATAATATTAGATTGCAAATTGCGACTCAATAAAAAAAAATCATTGTGCATCCAGAAATAGCAGAAACCGGTTTAAGCTGATCACTCAGTCATCAGACATGGGAAGTAGTTTTCAAGAAAACACTATCACAGATCTACAGTAAATATTAGATGGCGAGAGAATGACTAATGTCTTTATTTAATGATTTGTAAGATCTTAAACCATCAAACCGGTGACAATAAGAGAACTGTTGTTTATTTAGTTCTATTCCTCACAAGGGCAACCATCACTTTTCTCAATTTGGTGTCTACCTCATCTGCTTCAGATTAGTGTATTACCGGTAGTGTACAAACTAAATTTGGTTTGAAAAAACCTGCAACACCTTTTAAATGTTTTTCTAAATAAAATATTATTGGAAAATATAACAAACAAAAGAATAAAAATAAATTAACAAATTAAATGTCATGTACACACAAAACTACTTTAAAAAACAATTACCATTAGTGACTTTGAAATAAATTAATTAGCATATACATGTATATAGGGAACATTAATTTCATAAAATAATATGTATTAGTAAAATGAGTTAGTAAGGAGGGTTTAAAAAACTATTGTCCTTAATTAAATAATACAAATACATGTAAACATATGATACATATAAAATAGTAGGCCTAGGAATAAATATTACACATTATTAATACACTACTAGTCTAATATACTACATCATTATTAAAACAAATGAAATACAATGTATTACATATGCCAAAAAACAGAGATTTAACCACATGTAGTAAGCTAGGCCCTGAAATTTGTAACACTGTAGTTGTACATAAAAGGAAACATTAAATAAGTGCTACTTGCTAAACAACAAGCAGTCAATATATTATAGGAAGTTCTGCAGAATTTCCCCAGCATCATGTACATATCTACATTAAAACAACACTCCTGTATGTTTTCAGCTGTAAAATGTTTCCCAATACAAAATAATACATAAATTAATATATACATAAAAACATATTTTGATACTATATACCTTAATACACATATACAAACAACAAAATCTCCCAAATGTATTCACTCATAAACAAAATTGAAGAAACATACATCAAGAAGGGTGAGAAGATAACAATATATAGTCGTATACAATACAATTTGTATGTTAATTAACATGAACAACCCAGAAAGAAAAAGATTCCTCTACCAGAGAATGGCAAGTACGTAAAAAACTATGGCACAATTGGTTAAAACTTTCTCTGTCCCATGCGGCCGTTCATGGCACCAGACGGACGTTGAACACGCACACGTTTGTGCTGAGCTTTTCCTAAGGCACTGTTTTCCTTCAATTTGTTCTCCTTGTTCGTAATCTTTCGGCTCAGTTTCTTCGTATTCAAGCGGTATTGTTGACGTTGAGCGACTTTGACGTCATCGATCTGAGCGATGAGTCCGACACGCGCCGCGACCGCCCGCGCTCGTCTCGGGGGCTGATGGGTAATTCGGTTCTGCTCGCGACACGCGCTGGTGTCCGTGGATTCTACATCCATATCACCGGTAACTTGAGATGCGTCGTCGTCACAGTTCTCGCTGGGACTGGCACACTCGAGGGACGTATAGACAGACATGCTTGGATGTTCGATGAGCAGATTTTCCAACGGGTTCGTATCGACATTACAGCTATTTTTCCTCTTCGCTGTAAAACAAGGAGGTGGGGTTAAGACCCAGCTTTCGGCCGAGTTAAGTTTTGAGCGATATGTAAAACGGATGCGTCGTCCACCGGGACTTGTAGACTCTGGAGTGGATGTGTTTTGTGACCCGACACTCTCGGGGTCGGAGGAACAGGTGCTGTCCCCTTCCAGGGATTCCACCGGGAACAGTAACTTATCATGGAGGAGATGAGGTTGTTGGGGAATTTCACTAAGATCTGAAAACAGATCAAGTTAACCTTCAGATAGTTATTATGTACAATTGGTCATATAGATCTACATTATATGAATTTTTCCCAAAGTAAAATAACTGCCAGAACCTCAAGCTTTGCCAATGAACCCGAATGTGAAACTTCAGATAATTATTTTGTACAACATATAGATCTACATTATATGAGTATTTTATCAAAGTAAAATAACTGCCTGAACTTCAACCATTGCCAATGAGCCCCAATGAGAATCTTCATAAAATTATTACATCGTATCTACATTTTTAAATGATAGAAGACTACATGTAGGGAAGAAAACAAGTTAATACCTATCTACCCTATTTTTTATCACTACAAACCGTAAACAAACCTATTTTTTATTTGGCCTAATCTCTCTACACATGCTAGATGGCTAATGTGCAGGTGTTGCATTTTTTGGTTTTTGACATCGTGCAAAATTGTTACACCATGATTCCAACTGGATGTTATCAGAATGAAATTAGAATATGATTTGGATGCAGATTAGATGTGTGACATAGGTAAAATTTGGATGTTAGTTTGTTACCTTTCAAAGTAAAATTGGTCTGTATTTAAAATGTTTTTAGAATATTTTTTTGGTAAAAAGCAAATTTCTCCTTTAACCATGTTAGATCCTCCATCCCCACAACCCCCACCTTCTGATCCCACCTAAAACAAACGGGGGAACTGTTTAAGAGTTTTATAATTACGTTTTCATTCAAAATATTACAAAACTTGAATTTCATTTTTAAAGAATGGAGTGCATTTCTTTTGTTTTCAAACAGGGCATAATTTTTATCTGAAAAAAAATTTGTCCTATTTATTCTATAAAAAAATGGGGTTCTTTTTTCTACATTTGAACCGAGTGACAAGCAATTATATATACATATATGCAGCTCTGAGCCAGTTTTCTGCAGTCAGCATAAAATAAAGCCGACTCATTTTCTAGAGCCATGAATTATTAATAGTACGTGAGATCACTGGGTACGTGTTCACTGCCAATCAGCATATTAGCATGTCAAAGCACATCACTGTAGTAATATTTCAGCATCCTTGTGAAAGCCTCGTTAATTTTAGCTTCCTGAATGAGATTAACACCAAGATACAGATGTCATCCATAAATTAGGAACAAATACCGAGCAGGACAAAGTCCAAATAATCTTCAACAACATTAATAGACTATGAATTTAGTAGTCATGGCATACAAAGATGGTTAAAATGTTGACTGACACCTCTGGACAAGCCCGGAGTACATTGATTAATTAATAAGGCCTTTAAAAAAAGGTGTTTTCAGTTTGATCCTTGAACAAAATAGGGTAGGTAGATCAGACTGGTTTTTTTTTATTAAAATGTTTTTTGTTCATAAATAATCTTTCAAATATTTTTTTTTTGCTTTAAATTTGTTCAAGGTCGCAGCATAAAATTAAGATCAGTAAGGGAAAACAGAAACACACATATATTTTTTAAGGCCTAATCATCAACGATTGGCTGTCAAATGGTTATTTTGACACATGGTTTCAGTAGAAGTTCACCATTACTTTTTTATGAGTATCAAGGGATCCTGGGGAAAAGCTGCAAATTGTGAGATACTTTGTAGAAAAATACTTTTTAAATTTTTTTTTTTTAATTCTTGATTTAATTTTATTTAAATTTAGAGAAAAAAAGTAATATAGTTTTATTGTCTCGAAATCTGTTATCCTTGTCAAAAGTTATGTACAAATTACCGTAGAAATTTGAATGATGGAGTATACATTTATTGTAGATCTCATTTCATTAGTAACTATAATACACACACATGCATGGACCTGAATATGAAACATGAAAATTAGTATTACAGATTTGAGATGCCCTATATATATATATAATATAGTGTATATGTATATGCAATTAAAAGATTATTTTAGAACTATAAATGATACTTTTATATAAATACATGTATGTAACTTATATTAATAAATATAGTTTGGGTTAGTGCTAAAATGACTACAATAATTGGCAACTTACACATATAATGGTAATCATAACTATAGTAAATAGTTCAATTATCTTTGTTTAAGTTTGCAGGAATGTTGGTGCAAATTTTAGTGATGATGTGTTGTCTATGAATACAGAGATCTTTTCATCAAAAAAGAAAAGTTACAAGCATTTTAAAGAAAAGTTATAAGCATTTTAAAGAAAGTAAGTATTTTAAAGAAAGTAAGTATTTTAAAGAAAAGTATTTTAAAGACAAACTACTGTAAGTATTTTAAAGAAAAGTAAGCATTTTAAAGAAAAGTAGGTATTTTAAAGAAAAGTTAATGTTTTAAAGAAATGTAAGAATTTCCTGGTGACTGTGTAGGGATATTTATGGGATTGAATAAAGTTAAAATTAAAATAATTGTTTTACATAAATTAGAAAACAATTTAAGTTTTTTTAGTTGACAAATCTTTGAAAGTTATGCTGTGACACCCCTTTTATAATTTCTGTACGAAAAGTACAACCAAACCAATTTTTAAATATGAAAATGCAACTACGATAATTCCATCATATTCAATATTGAGAACCCATTCTGCTAAATTACAAATGTCTCTCGAAAGAGGTCATAATGATTAAAAATAAGAAATTTAGTGCATGAAGCAGCCAAGCAGGCGGGGATTAGCTAGCCATGATACACCAAGCTATAAAACAGTGCAAAAACACAGACGACGGAACAACACATCCACTCCAGAGCTTTACGTAACAACACCACTGCAAGATCACTTTTTCATGATCCATTTTTATAATGAGTAATAGATATTTTATTCCACAAAAAGAAAAAGGAAATACATGTATAATGATGCTACAATATAAATACAACACTCAACAAGTATAAGGGCGACCCAAGTTAACTGTGTGTTTTCCATTTTTCGATCCCCCCACCCCTCTCCCTCCACACAACCCAGAAAAAACCTGCCACCGAAAAAAAAGAAATGTCTCACGGCCTGACGTAAAAATAAAAGTGAAGCGTTCTTTAGTGCTCTAAAACAATGACGAGAGTTTGGAGAAATACTATAATTATCACTCTGCGTCAAAACACAATCAGAGATCACTATATTTAGCTAAAACTCAGCAAAATATCGAGATCAGGTGACTGTGCCAGATCCCCTTTATAGTTTATACGTTTGTAGTTGAGTGAATGGCCCATAATTTTTAAGGAGAATGGTGGAATGTGTATTCTAAAAAGAATATACATTTTTTTACCTTTTTTTTTCTACTGCCGACTGCCCCTTGTTTGAGGGCGAATGAAATGGAAAACACACAATTAACTTGAGGCCCTCTAATAGTTATTAATGTAATTTTGCTTCTAATACAAAAACGAAGAAATGAGAAAAAATAGTGAAACATCTGCCACTTAGTCAGTAGACATAGCTGCAGTTGTTTTCAGTGGCATAAGACTCGGAAACCAAAATATTTAAGCTATTTTGATGGCACGATCCGTAAAGCTTGATTCTATTTTGATGATTAGGCCTAAAAAATTAAATACAGTGTATATGTTTCCGGTTTCCTCCTTGAAAAAAAATAGGATAGGTAGCGTATATCTTCTATATCTTCGCCTATAAGTCAAATTTTTAACACCAAAATATTTGTTAAAAACTGACTTTATAGAAGATCAAAGAAAATATAAAACTTTCGGCCGAACCGTTAAAAAATAGCGCTCCAGTCACCTTAAGAAATTCATGGCGCATTCACTTTAAAATTTAGTTTAATCTCCTACTGAGAAATTCAAAATTACAGCCTCCACCCTCCTTTGTCTTGTCCGTATCGGTCCCCGACTGGGCTCATGCATGCACTCCTTCTGTGCTAGCAGTCACGTGCGAGATCCCCCTCTCGTCCCCCGTCCACTCTGTGGAGCAGTGGTTAACGCTTCCGGCTTCAGGCTGGTAGGTACTAGGTTCGAATCACATTTGTGGTATATTGAATTTTTAATCCCTGTACCAGCTTCAATCCAGAGTGAGTGCTTCGCAATACTGGTTAACAAAGGCTGTGGTATGTACTATCATGTTTGTAGGAGGGTGCATATAAAAGATCCCTTGCTGTTTAGTAATAAGCAGTGGGTTTCCTCTCATACTAACACTAACTTCTATCAAGGGCAGGCAGTCGAGGCAGCTGGACTGTGTCTAGGACAGACATGCTTGAACCTCAATTGAATATAAGCACATAAATAAGTTATAACTAACTCTCTGATGCAGCATGTACACGTCAAGTAAAAAGTAAAGTTTGTTTTATTTAACGATGCCACTAGAAACACATAGATTATAAATCAGCGGTTATTGGACGTCGGACGCATGGTTATAGTACAAGACAAGGAAGTCACTGCACACATCAAAGTGTGTTTCTGCTTCTCTGTCTGTGGAAAACTCGGACATCAACCCCAGTGTTGACCCCTGTGGCTCCAAAACATGTTATTAATGGTCACCATCCCTCTAATGAGTTTGTCTTTCACATAGCTCAGTTAGGCCAACAACAAAATTCAACCCAGCTGTATTTTTGTTTCTTAATTTATTTTCTTGTTTCAGGGGGGTAAATTTTTGCAAGGAAAGCAACTGGTTTTGTTTTGAAATGCTATTTTAAAACAAAAGTGATATAAATCTACCGACCCTAATTTTTCATGATGATACCATAAACAACAGCATTGCTGATTGGCAGGCACTGCGTTATTTCAAGATCTGAATGATTATTTAAGCATAATATCTTTACATACAATGATTTCCCAGAGGAATCGTAATGCTACAGAAGTTAATCGTTTTCTATTAGCAGCAAGGGATATTTTACATACAGACCGGATACAGACTCGGTGTATAGGATTCCATATTATGTAAAAAGTCAGTCTTCAACTGAAAAAATTAATATACATTTTACAAGAGTATCTACATGGTGCTTTTTACACAATTCCCATGGAGTTTCCCCCACCCTTCTCGCCCTCCCGCCCTCTCGCCTTCTCGCCCTCCCGCCCTCCCCCAACCTAAATAATACGAGCCTGGAATGGCACATACTGCAGCCTTTGTAACAGCAGGCCTTGACCTTAACTTTTTCCAGTGGTAGCCAGCAGGGCTACCAGTATATAAAATCTGGTAGTCCTCAGGAAAA
>JAULBR010086325.1:0-13026 GCA_032355825.1 Melanodrymia aurantiaca
ATAAATGAATGCATGCATGCACATACATGCATGCACATACATTGCATGCATACATACGTACGTACGTACGTACGTACATACATACATACATACATACATATGCACATACACACATCCATACATACACATATTATATATTGACTAGTAATATACTTCACAAACAGATGTTACTACCATACACTATAAACGTGCATTGTTACCAGGTTGAGAGAAACAGATGTTACTATTGTTGCTAGGGCAGTGAAACGCTAGATATCGATTCATCGGGGAAGACTAATGGGTGAAAATGAAATTACCAAATCGTTTCTACTTATGACATCGCGAGATCACATCTCCCTAAAGAATTTTTTTCGAAGGCTATATCAATCATTGAGCAGGTGTTATTATGTAATCACTGTGATTCATTGATTTATATATACATAATAATGTAAACATATATTTACATAATATTATACGATTGTATATACAGTGTACGTGGTTGTATACATATATTAGTCCGATTCATCGTGTACTTAAATGGCGTGCTATGCAAACATAGTTGCGAAAGTATTTTTTTCTTTACTTGAGATCTATCTATGTGATACAAGAGGCGTGTTCAAGAAACAAATATATCGCGAGTGCTCGCTAGACTGGTTTTGTGCCAAATAGTAAATGAATGTGATATGATAGAACACTATTGGTACCAGTTAAATTACACGCGAGATCTCCCGATATATCTCTTCTCTGAACACGCCTCAGTAAACACAAAAAAGCTTGGGTTACAATTTTAGTTTTGGATTTTAAGATTTCTACAAGGTGATAAAAAGATATCTATATAAAATTCTGCATATTTTCGAACACGCTTGTAAAATTGATTGACCATATTGGCTAAAAGATTGTTAGTGATGATTACTGGAAGAATATTTCAAATAGACAAAGAAGGATGAAACTTGGCATGGATAATTTCATTGCATTGGATCATTCTTGGAAACCAATCAGGAATCCACTTGAAATTCCAAGATAGCAGCCATTTACAAAATGCCCTCCAAATGATCCTACAAACGACCCCTCTTTACTCATACTAATGATGTTAACTGAACTTAGTGATCTCATTGTCCTTTTATTTGTTTACGAACATGCTGAAGCTAATTCTGCTAACTAAAATAATATAAGAATCCAATATGGTATCAACATGGCCGCTTATTCCTACAAAATATGGCGATAGTCTTTGAGTCAAAAGGGGCTATTTGACACATTGGTAGAATCTTGTGGCACACAATTTAATGTGTAATCTTATGGATATAAAATACAACGTAAACAATTTTTTTGGCAAAGCAGATCATCATGAAGGGGATGTTTTTTTTTATCGCAGTCCACCAAACATTTGCTTGACAGAAGGATCTTTTACAGAAGTTTGATATCAGAAACTTATTAGTGGTCTCGTAAAATTGACGTCCTTTCAAACAATGTCCACAAGATCCAGCGAAGCATTGGTGTATCTTGGCATGGTTTGGTAACATTACTTCATCTATACATTGCAAATGATGTCATTGCTGAATGCAAGGCTGATGACCCGCATAGCTCAGTTATCTGCTACAATGACAATTGATTAAATTGTGTTCAAGGAGTCCGATTCCGTACAAGGCACATTCCTTCAATGGGACAGACATAATTGGTGTAGTATCCCATCTGTTGCTACTGGCTTTTCTACAAAGTTTGTAATTAGAAAAGCGGTATCTTTTGGAAGGTCCCAGTCGTCAATGACTCTTGACAAGGCGAATACATCAGCCTTGCGTTCAATAGCGCCAGCGCTCTGGAAGTATGTGACTGGTACCGATCTGGTACTATCACAACACATTCATTCAATGTACATGTATATGCAAATATCGGTGTCAAAACGTTTTGTCTCAGAAGAAGATCGCACGCACTATTGAACGCAAGGCTGAACATCGTTTATGTGAATATTATATATATATATATATTTATTTTTTCCGCCTGGGGTGCGATAGGTCGACGGATCAATACCCCTCAGTTGACCCGTTTGGTTATTTCCATGCCAAACAGATCCATGATTTGTCCATCAAAATGCCGTGGTGTGTGCTACCCTGTCTGTGGGAAAGAGCACATAAAAGATCCCTTGCTGTTATTCAAAGGAGAGTAGCCTATATGGCGGCAGCGTGTTTCATCGGTCAATATAACCGTGCGTTAGACATCAAATAATCGTCGATTGATAATCAGTGTTCTAGTAGTGGTGTTAATTAAAGAAACAAATTTGATCTTAGACCAAGTATTTCGATATAAACGTGCGTTTGACATCCAATAACCGCTGATTAATAACCAACGTGTTCCGGTTGTGTCGTTAAACAAACAAACTTTATCTTTGATATTTCTGAATGTGTTCAAGATCCATTTTTGCAGTGTGCATTAAACTTGACCATTTCGTCTGGAGCAAGCAAGTTGTTATTCCAGTTGACATGCTCGTACGGTCTGGTAGCCTATTAGCAAGTAGATTTATCCAGTTATCTTCTATCAGATTTACCATGGACGGGTAATCGGCTTCATAATTTCTTCGGGAAGTGCGAACTCTTCATTGTCCACGTCAATCATTCTCCTAAGCTGTGTTGTTGATGCATATTGATCTTTTTGCAGTACTGCTAAATCCCTTTGTTTCACAAGCAGTAAGAGCGGTTTGCGTATCCTTGTTAATATGTTTTACTGTCCAATCTAATAGGATTATCCCAAAGACCTTTTGTCTCGTCGCTTGGCAAAAAAATGACCAAAGATGAAGTCATGATGGGTTGTTTTTTTGGTTGTGTATTTTGCAGACTGGTCATAGTTCCATAGTAAACAGGAATTTGGCATTATTATAGTTTCACTTGTTAAAGGTAGTCCCGACTTTGAAGACGAGTGCACCGTACTTACGCATCTAATACTATTTATAACATATTTCTGGCTATTATTAACTTTTAACCAATTCACTGTGTTACATGTGTACCAATTTCAAATATTTCGTTAAAATGTACGAAACAAAATCAAAATCGTTCTTATCACGGTTCGAGATTGGTTGATATATTTATAATAGTAATGTATTCAATGGCAATTTCCTAAATAGTTTTAAGCTTTTGCCCAACATATAATAAATCTCTTGCGGTATTAGCCTTCACTTGTGGGCGGGATACCCCCGCTCAATCGTTTTAGAAAGTTCTAAGCATAAATAATCCACTCAGACACTAATGTCATATTTTAAGGAATTGGTGATAGATTTTCTGGAATTTTACTCTACTGTTATGGCAAACTGTCGCTCGAGTGGCTTAACTTTGCGGGAACACGTCTATCATCATGGTTCCAGAGTAATTCATTAAGACATGCATAAATGGCACGTCTTCTTTCAAAGTATTCTTTGAGAATCATCTGGTAAAATAATACACTACAGAATAGCATGCAATGTTTAAATTTTACCAAACTACGTAGGAAAATGGCATTATTAAACATGCTGGAAGACGTTGGAAACTGAAAACAGCTTTGTTTCCCATATGTATTGAAAAGAACACTAAGTAGTAATCCAAAAATCGTACGCGTTACAAGTTGCCCATGATAACCTACATTAACGATGAGTGGAGAAATTGTTATTGCCAAAATCGTTAATGGCGTCGATCTTTAAAAGAAAATAATCG
Source organism: Melanodrymia aurantiaca (assembly GCA_032355825.1). Lineage (NCBI taxonomy): Eukaryota > Metazoa > Mollusca > Gastropoda > Neomphalida > Peltospiridae > Melanodrymia > Melanodrymia aurantiaca. Next base: position 3,654 of record JAULBR010086325.1, read on the forward strand.
ATATCTCTCATCGTGTTGAACACATGAGTTGTACAGGAATTTATTACGCTTCATGGAGATTGGAAGTAGCCAAAATTGTGGCCTCTACAATCTGATGATGTGTTTTTAAGGTGGGTGCTTTTTATCGCTGCGAATAATCACTCCCTTCACGTCGAACATTAATTTGGACAAGTACGGCACTCGAAAACCTGATGCAGTTATACAGCTTCGATCAGAGATTTCACAAATGACATGATGGATTGAGGAATTAATTAACAACTATACCATAGCGCCTTTCTTTGTGTGTGTGTGTGTGTGTGTGTGTGTGTGTTCTATCCCTGCGCGCAATCCCAATGCTTTTGATACACGCGCGTCAAAAGCCCTCAGAAGAGCAATGTTTTCAAGATGGCAATATTCTCATGGTTGAAGAACGGTCGCGCTGTGTTATGCACATAGAACAGGAGATAGCCACGGGCGCAATCACGAAGCGCCCATCAAAAGTACTAGATATATTTGGACAAAAGACACGAGTATTTGATAGACACATTGGAAATAAATAAAACCAAAACGGGACTGTATAGGGCAAATTTAACGCTAATGTTAACGAGTCACTTAGGTTTAAAGACCAATTTCCATTTGGCGATTGGAGACTGCGATTAACAGGTCAAGTGTTGCGATAGTCGTAATATAGTGGCTGGTGTTTGTAGTGGGACAACGGCTTCAGGATATGTTTTGCCAATTATAATACCCTTACGTAAGGGATAATTATACATACTAAAGGCATGTTTATACATAAAACTAACGGGAACGGGAACGCGACTATTCCGACTTTCCAAACAAATCATCATACAGAAAGCGATCATTAATTCTGGCGGGAAATCGCAATGGTTGTCAGGACATTTCTTGTGTATACTTTCATGCATTATTCTAGTAATGTGCAGCATTTAACGTATCTGGCATATAATATACTGAGGATATGTTGGCAATGCATCTCTACGCACGCACTATGGGGGTATTAATAGAAACAATTAATTCGAGATCGCGTTCATTTGGTGAGAAAACGTGGACAGAGCACGCGTAAAAAAACAGCTGAAAAGAAATAGTACGTGCGACCATTGCTAAAAAAACATCGCTCAGGATGCAATATCTGTTGATTTTCTCACGGACCCAACCCCAGCTGCGTTCATGGTCGATCACTATTGGCATAAACTATTTCATTCAAATTATCTTTAAGGGCACACTCTCCGGTTTGAAGACGAATGCCACCGTACGTTCGCGTCTAATGTTATTTGTAACATGTTTCTGTCTAATAGAGATTTTCTTTTTATTAACATTTTATTTACACCTTATTATTACTTACAATATCAATATATGTATATCCAATGTGTTTCCGGTCATCCTCGTCGTTATAGTAGGTTAATTTGTATCGTACTAATTATTATTGTAGGTAAAATTCCAAGAACGACAAACGCATTTGGCTATACACAATATTGATATATATATATATATATATATATATATAAAATTATATATAATTTATAATAATTGATATTGTAAGCATCAAACATGTAAGTAAATGTTAACTTTAATAAGTAAAAATGCTCTTATTAACCAGAAATATGTTACAAATAGCTTTAGATGCGTGCGTTGGGTGGCATCCGTCTCAAAACTTAGACTGTGATTTGTCAGGTCAGGTCAGTTTGTTTAACGTCCACATTCAGAGAAAGCTGTTATATAGCAGACACCTATCGTGGGCACGAGTTCTGACCTCGCCAGCCCTATTGTCCATGATAGGAGAAAAAAACTTTAATACATGTACTTTGATAGTAACCCGATATCTCCAATACTCTAATAGCCAGAAATAACACATACACGATACATATCTCGTGTTGTGTTGTGCGCGTCATGCCTAGTGGCATGTCAAATTTACAAAACCAGTTGTTGGATTCCTGCCGGAAGAACAAGTAATCGAATAATAGGTGACACGTCATTAGCAGCTGGCACCCATACAAAGAAACCACTATCCGTATTGAAAATAATATAGCATAATTATTTTCTTTATCTAAAGGTATATAATATAGGATTTTTAATCCCAGTTCCAGCCCATAGTGAGTGCGTCGCAAGGCTCTATGTGTAGGTGTACTACTTTGTTTTACCGGTCAGTGTCCACAACTGGTATCTGTGATAGATTGTACATAAAAGATCGCTTGCTACTTATCAAATAGAAGTAGAGGGTTTCCTCTATCGTAGTAACACTAACTTTTGTCCTGCACGTACGTGTTGCAAGGCTACTACGTGTTGCAAAGCTACTACGTTTTGTAAAGCTAATACGTTTTGCAAAGCTACTACGTGTTGCAAAGCTACTACGTTTTGTAAAGCTAATACGTGTTGCAAAGCTACTACATGTTGCAAAGCTACGTTTTGTAAAGCTACTACGTGTTGCAAAGCTAATACGTTTTGTAAAGCTAATACGTGTTGCAAAGCTACTACGTGTTGCAAAGCTACTACGTTTTGCAAAGCTACTACGTGTTTCAAAGCTACTACGTGTTGCAAGGCTACTACGTGTTGCAAGGCTACTACGTGTTGCAAGGCTACTACGTGTTGCAAAGCTACTACGTGTTGCAAAGCTACGTAGAGCCGTAATGATGAAGCTTTCTGGACGCTGCACTGAGCACAGCTTTTCAACTTTGCCTGTGCTTGGTTCCTAATGATGAGGCTGTCTGGACGCTGCACCGAGCACAGCCTTTCAACTTTGCCTGTGCTTGGTACCGGACTGTGCCCAGACTGTGTCATGTGCGGTGGGTGGAGGGGCTTGGTGAGATATGTGCACCTTGAACAAAGTTGATCTGTCTTGACTTGTACGTCTTGTTAATGTGACAGTTACAATCCGTCATGGCCCTGACTAGCACAAAAATCCTAACAGTTTATCGATATCAGACCAATCCCAGGCCATTAGTTAATTGTTACGTCAAATTGTATGTAAATATTGTACAGAATATTTCTTTTGAACGTGGATTATACAACAACGAACGTTGCGAACAGGCAATGACGAGATTAAATAAAGCATGTTTATCAACCGAGCTTGTTTCAAGTGGGTTTTTTATTTTTTAAAATCGTTACTGGTGTTAATAATTGGCATTATCGACAGAAGCTGTTCATTTTATTTTACGACAACGAAAAGCAAACGACACGAATAAGTCGCTAACAACATGGTTGAAAAATCAGTGTTTACCGAGTAACTGCAAACATCATCATCACCATCATCGTCAGAATATTGTACTGTATTGATTTGTATTGTATTGTAATGCATTCTTAAACTTTTAGCCAGAACTTGAAATGTACGCTTTCCGTTGAGGATAGCAATTCCAGGTATAGTAATCAATAATGTCATCTCTTTAAGCACTAACACAGAACTACATTTATGGCTGTTTTTGCCGGAGTCGTTCTTGTGTTGTCAGTCATTAAAGCTAATTGTGGTCTCAGATCGCTCTCCCATCGCAGTTCTTGGTCAAGGTCGCTTTTTGCGACAGCTACAGTGTCTGGAATGAAATGACTCTTTCGAACTGTCTCTTTTATCACAATATCTTTATGGTCTTTAAGCTAGTGTCTGGAATGAAATGACTTCTTCGAACTGTCTATTTTACCAAAATATCTTTATGGTTTTTAAATAACACGACAGCTACAGTGTCTGGAATGAAATTACTTTTTCGAACTGTCTCTTTTATCACAATATCTTTATGGTCTTTAAGCTAGTGTCTGGAATGAAATGACTTCTTCGAAATGTCTATTTTACCACAATATCTTTATGGTTTCTAAATAACGCGAAAGCTATGGTGTCTGGAATGAAATGACTTCTTCGAACTGTCTCTTTTATCACAATATCTTTATGGTTTTTAGGCCAGTGTCTGGAATGAAATGACTTCTTAGAACTGTCTATTTTACCAAAATATCTTTATGGTTTTTAAATAACGCGACGGCTACAATGTCTGGAATGAAATTACTTTTTCAAACTGTCTTTTTACCACAATATCTTTATGGTTTTTAAACAACGCGAAAGCTAGTGTCTGGAATGAAATGACTTCTTCGAACTGTCTATTTTATCACAATATCTTTATGGTTTTTAAATAACTCGACGGCTACAGTGTCTGGAATATTTTGCAATATTTTGCTTTACAAGTTTAATCGACTTCTTTGAAGCATGTTGCCAACATGTTTTGAAGACATCAAACCAATATAGATCTATGATGATTATACGCAACGCCATCACCTTCTGGCTCAGAAGTTGTTTAATCAGGGTTATACAGTTCATGGACTCGTGAAAACGTTCAAAAATGATATCGTACACTGTCAGGGGCTATTTCACTATATGACGCATAATTGACACATATGATGTCTGATGCAATACCCTACTTTGACCTGTTTTACGCCTTATTAGCAGCAAGCAAATATTGTTATGATTTATAGATTACTCAACGAGCTGCAGGGAAATACAGTTTTACTTGCACGATTGATGCGATGATCTCCTTCCAGGGGAGTCTTTTTACGAGAGGATAACATCGATTCACGAGTGCAAGTATAACTGTATTGCTGAGTAGTGAGTTGGGTATTCTATTTATTACCCGTTATCTGTTGTCATTCGGACTTGGTACAGTTTACAGATGATAGAGGATACAGTAACATTCTCTGTAGGCAGCCATCAACAACGAAATACGCTGCACGACGCACTAAAATGACGTACACAATCGTTTGACGTCACACAAGGACTTACATAGAAAAACATTTTAAAAATCACAAAATATTGCCTCCTCTCTCTTTGCCTAATTATGGGTAATAAAATAATGTGACTACACAGAAATGTTTTGAATCTCGCATACAATTGTTCAAATAAGTGCAAATAGTTTTATACCTATCGGGATATGAAAGTATTAAAATAATAATGATTTGTATATGGCTGTCATGGTACTTTTGAGTTAATAGTGTAAATAAATATAGAACTACATGTAGATACTGAAATCTAAACGATAAAACATTGACATGCCCAAATGCATATATATCTGCACAAGGCGGTATCGCATTGTTTTGCAACAAAGTCGAGATGGAATGCACTCACAAATCACAGCCAAAGCCGAGTTGATGCCAGGTGTTTGCGAAAGATGAGCGTATGCTGCTTGTCTTTGTGTTTACATTTTAGTTAGTTTGTTATAACGTATTTGCGTTCTTATATCCAATTAAAGTTCAAGCACATCTCTCATGGCCACGCAGTCCAGCTGCCTCGAATGCCTGTCCAAGACAAAAGTTAGTGTTAGTATGATAGAGGAAACCAGTCACTGGTAACGCGTAACAAGGGATCTTGTATAATTATGCATTTTCCCACAGACAGGACAGTACATACCACGGCCTTTGTTAAACCATTTGTGGACACTAGTCGGAGTAAGTGGAAGTACACCTACCCACTGATCCTTGCGGAACCCTCCGTCTGTGTTTGAGTTTTTACTGGGACTAAAAACATGTTTATCTGATGTAAGACTAAGTAGCGTTTTGGAGTATCGTAAATGATCACCAATACAGTCGTATAAAACAAGCACAGCCTTGGTTGTTCTGCACTAGCGTCGAACCGTCGATATATCTATATGCGAACGAGACCCATTATAAAGTTCTATATTATTCTAAGACGCCACTCAGGTAAACTATTGATTCTTGGTTGCTTTTTAATTAGTCTGCGGTCTTTGTTGTCGGGCAAAACAATTAGGGTTGCTGTAGCATCGAGAAAATAATTGCAATTAGCTTTACTCTTTTAAGCTTGTCCAACCGTATAGTGTACGTACGTGCATCCATCCATCCATCCATCCATCCATCCACTCACCCACCCCACCCCCCCCCCACACATATATACATATAATAATATATATAAGCGAAACGTGTTTGAATGGAATTGAAAGGCTAACAGACATCGATATATAAACATCTGCTCTCACTAGGAATGTGATTATGTTGACTGCTTTCTATATAAACAGTCAATACCAGTAAGATCATTGCATTCAGTCGCACACTAAGTAATCCATAATCACTTAATATATATGCACGTGTTTTGAGCACATCGATTCTACAGAGTATGCTCAATTTATCTTATATTAAGCGTACGAGGTGTAATCAACTAACAGTGATGTTATGGAGGATTCGTCATGAGTGGTTTTTTATTAACAGAATCAAGGTTAATCCATATTTGTCGATGATCTGCCGAGACATATTCAAATTAACTGGACGAGCTTGATATTTTTCATATTAAAAAAATACGAGTTGCGCATTGTATTTATCCTATAATACTTGTAAAAACAGTGAAATGTCTGATGAAATACCTTACTTTGGCGTGTTTTATGTTTTTTTATCTTTTCCAAAAAAAACCCCGGACCAATAATATTGCTATGCTTATGACGGGTGCATCCGATGGAGCAGGACATGCTCAACTTTCACGAATACCTGGTGTCGTTACTACTTTGGCAGTAATTCGTTAGTACATGCCATCTCTACTTTGTCGCAATATCCCATCGACTCTACCTTGTGCAGAGATACGTATTTGGCAATGTCAATATTTTGTCGCTTAGATTACATCAACTCGTGAACATATGACTTAAAAACAACAAGAGTTGACACAAAAAAACGTTTGACGAAACAACATTAAGTGGTATTTTTATTACAATATATACCCAGTTATTTTGAAAAGTACAACGTACCTACTTTTATTTGTTGATAACGACACTTGTGAACAAATCAACTTCATACTTTACACTCAATTTAATAAACATTATTTCACGATACATAACATAATTATGTGCTATCTATTACACAAATATCCGCATTGTCCTCATTCCTGCATACTTATATACTTTTACACTTGTTACATGGTCGCTGTAATTCATAATTCACAGACCTGATCGCTGAATGACTAATTTCCTGGCCGTTATCACATCATACTATTTACACAATAATTGCCTTTGTAATATGATACTACCCATTAGCGCACTAGTGTTAGCACTGTTACTCTCATCATGTCAACTGGTTCTTACTACTTAGTGGAGTCGTGCGTGATATAACAAGGCTATTACAACACCTTTCCTGACAGTTATGTTATTATCCTTCATTCCCAACACCTCGGCCTATTACGCCTGGTAAGCGTGATTCCATTATCGCTTGAAATGCGATGTATATCACGAATTCCGCAACACGTCTCTAGATGTGGGTTTGTTTTTTATATGCTTCCTTCAACTTTGACTTTTCCAATCTCCTACACACATAATTATGGAGGCGGTTCTGGAATGGTTATGGAAGGGTGTATGGGAAGAGTACCGGGTGATTACTTTTTCCGGTGCAGCAACAGTCTCCATCGTTTTTCGGTTCTGGTCCTGATGCATGTACACGTATAAGGAATCTTTGGCGTACAAAGACACCGGGGCAATCTCGGGAGCCGGGTGTGTGTGGGGGTGGGGTGGGGAGAAGTTGCGGGGTGCGATGTGAGAGGGGTCTATGGGAGAACAAAACTGGCACCTCAATTGTCTTCGTTGGTCCTGTCTCCTTTACTTGGATTCCGTTAATGGTGGTTCCTGTAAAGTGTAAAGCCTTTGGACCCAGGACCAGTGCATTAATATCATGTGCACACCCGCAACTATACAAATCTGCGCCACAATAACTAAGAGACCAAGGGCTTAATTAGCAACCAGTACAGACAGGTGGAAGTCTATACAATAACATACACCACGTCCTCATCCACAGGATCTTGATACCTGGCCTCCAGCACCAGTACCAACATGAAGTCTTCCCTGGGTCAGTACATCGACAAACATATCCACTTCAACCGGTCTCTGTGGTGTAGTGGTTAGACAATCGGTTTCAAGAGTGATAGGTACTGGGTTCGAATCCCGCTAACGTCCGTCTTGGCGAGCAGTCAAGGCTGCTGAATTTCGTGTCCAGGATAGACGTGGTTGAACCTCAATTCGATATAAGCACGTAAATAAGTTATAACTACCGTTTACATGCTTTAACACTTAAATCTTATAGCTCTATACCTTTAACCCACACCGCCATGCGCAAAGATTAATGATAATTTGGTAGCGTCAGTTTAAAATACCAGCCATCAAGGTAAAAACGGCATGACATTTAAATAGATTAGTAACAAAATAAAATAGATCAACACTCAAGTATACCAATAGAAGCTAATGAGATAAAATTAATGATTTTCGTATAGTTCAGAGTTACCACGCAAATCGAACGAAATTAGGTTAACTCAGAAGTCAACTGTCTGCCATGTACAGTGGAGATATTAGATATTGGACATAGCCGTCAAGTGTTCCCTGTGCTCACTTCATATTAATTGTGTATAGATCAACAAAAATTGTTTGTCATTATTGTTTTTAGATATGGATAATTCAGTGGTTAAGCAGGTTCCAAAATCATGATTGGAGTTTTCTCAAAATATGACAACGTAAAAGTAAAGTAAAGTTTGTTTTCTTTAACGACGCCACTAGAAACATTGATTATAAATCAGCGGTTATTGGACGTCAGACGCATGCTTATATTGACACATGGTTTCAGAGGAAACCTGTTGTCGCCTCTTCATGGGCTACTCTTACCGAAAAACAGCAAGGGGTCTTTTATGTGAACTATCCCCTAGACAGGATAACACACACCACGGAATTTGATAAACCAGTCGTGTTTCACTGTCTTCGTTGGTCCTGTCTCCTTTGAATCCGTGCATAGTGGCCCCTGTAAAGCCTTTGGACACCGAACCAGTGCATAGCATGTACACAACCGCAATTTCACAGATCTCCACCATAATAACTAAGACATCAATGGGCTAATTATCAACCAGTACAGACAGGTGGAAGTCTATACATTAACATACACAACGTCCTCATCCACAGGCTCTTGAAGGCTGGCCTCCAGCACCAGTACCAACATGAAGTCTTCCCTGGGGCAGTACATCGACAAACATATCCACTTCAACCGGTCTCTGTGGTGTAGTGGTTAGACCACCGGAATCAAGAGTGGTAGGTACTGGGTTCGAATCCCGCTAACGTCCGTCTTGGCGAGCAGTCAAGGCTGCTGGATTTCTTGTCCAGGATAGACGTGTTTGAACCTCAATTGGATATAAGCACGTAAATAAGTTATAACTACCTTTTACATGCTTTAAAACTTAAATATTACAGCTTTATACCTTTAACCCATAACGCCTTGCGCAAAGATCAATGATAATTTGGTAGCGTCAGCTTAAAATACCAGCCATAAAGGTAACAACGGCATGACATTTAAATAGATTAGTAACAAAAATAAAATAGATCAACACTCAAGTATACCAATAGAAGCTAATGAGATAAAATTAATGATTTTCGTATAGTTCAGA
>JAULBR010086336.1:0-13023 GCA_032355825.1 Melanodrymia aurantiaca
GCCGTTTTAGCCAAAGTAATGTTCCGTTTTCGCCAATGAGTGGTGCCGTTTTAGCCAAAACGGTGCCGTTTTAGCCTAGTGCCGTTTTGGCATGGTGACGTTTTAGTTTGATACCATTGGGTTATGGCTAAAATGGTGTTGTACAAAAACTGAATCATTAGGAAAAATATGATAATATCGAATGCTAGCAAGTATATATAGTACCATTTAATAATATAAATAATATTAAATTGATAGTAAATGTCTCTAAATCTCTCTTCTTTACTTGTAGTTGAGAAGTGATAGAACTTTGTTTTAAGAAAATTTTAGATTATCCATTACTGTTTCACAATAAAAATTATGGATTATTTATGAGTTATACATTTTATCGCATGGTCAACTTTTTCTATATAAATTTTATCAAACTTTTCATATTCTTGAAGGAAAGAAGTATCCTATTTTCAGTTCTAGATTAGGGCTTGTATTAAATTTAATGTCTGTGTAGCATTTATTAGGATGTTTTCAAATAAAGGAACCTTGATAATGAATGTCCATTGTAATAAAATAAAATTGACCAAATACAAGTTGCTCAGTTGTTTACATTTTCTACATCAATACAGTATGGAATTATAACATCACCTATGTTATTGAATGGTGTATAATGTATATTGCATGATGTTACAAATAGCATATTCTACATTGAAAATGCATGCATGAACCTTGTGTACATGTAGTGGCGTTATTGAACATTGTTTGTTGCTGTGCACTTCAGTAGGTAAATTAATCTTGAGGCATGCATTCAAATTTCTCCATATTAAGTCTATTATTAATTACAAGATGTAGTTTTTGCTGATATAAGATTTATATCATTCTACTATTATAATATGTAAATATTCATTTGTATTTGTAAATCATTTTTAAAATACACGTATAATTAACATTATGATAGTGCAAAATTTAAGGTTTAATTTTAAATAGTAACCAACAGAACAAAGCATACAGTAATTATATATTTTCAGTGTTTTTGAATCAGTTTGATATTGCATGAACACTTCTGCTATTTGATGTTGTTTTAATGTGCTCAATCTCATTTTGGATTGCTTGGAAGAATATGACATACATTTCCTTGGCCAGTTAGAACAGTATATTTTATATTCATTGGAGTTTAATATGTATTCAAGTTTACATACGATTGCATAAATTGTGTTCTTAATATAATTACGAACCCAAGTAAAGTATTATGTATTGTATTTATCAGAGGAGTAACAATGAATAGATGTTACCTTTGTAATGTTTTTTTTTTTACCATGGAAATGGAAACAGCAAACCTTGAATGATTCTACTGTCCCTAACAATACATGTATATGCAATATAAAGTAAATAATGTGTTTTTGATTTGTGCAGGTGTTAAGCAGGAACTAGATCAACTACCACCAAAGCCTTGTGGTCGAGGTCGTGCAAGAGGTCGTGGGAGGGGTAGAGGACGAGGTTCCCCTCGCCCAAGAACATTTTCAGGAGGAGACGAGACTCGAAAGGTCGAATGTCAGAAAGACCTGTTAGTTGTCAAGATTGATAACACTGGCAAAGAGCAAGATCATTCTGTAGAAGTTGAATACTGGGATGACGACCTTTTGGAGGTTAGGTCAACAGGAAGTGCTTCACGTGGACACAAAAAACCTGCACTTTCGCCATCGCGCAAAATACCTGTGTCCGACTCTCTTCCTAGATCAAACGGTGTGTCTATTCCACATGCTGTCAAGGATCAGTTCACTGACTATGCGGATGAATTGTGCAGAACTGGAGAACAGACACACAGTCAGAGTTTGAGCTTGAGTGTAGGAGATGAGCATGAACATGATGAGTCTTGGGAAGACTGTACAGACAGTGCTGAATTTTATGGAACAACAGATGACGAAAGCAAGAGCCAGTCAAGTCAGAAAGGTGTTCATAAGCAGAGTGAAAAGCTTACTTTGAATACAAAACTCAATCCAGATGCTGCCATATTTCAGCCTTCACCTCCTGATTCTGGTGAAACAGATTTGATGCCGACGTCTCCAGAATTTATGAAAACACCTCCAGGCCATGTTAAGGTTATGGATTGGGTGTCTGAAGTGGCAGATAACTTAAGTCCAACCTCACCTCCTGTGATGGAAGGTTTTAATATTAAGAGAGAGCTATTTGTTAAGCAAGACTGTACGAAAACATTTAATGAAAAAGTATGTCAAGATGAATTGACTACAAAGAACTCTTCTGTTGATGAAGTTACACAAAATGTATCACAAAGTTCTTCGAATAAGCTAGTAAGCTTTAAGAAATCAGAACAGGTCGTAGCTCAGACGACTGAAGTCACTGTTCTTGATTCTCCCGAAGACGATGGTGGTGACATATTTGAAATAGCCCCTGAGCATGGAGAAGCCCCTGAACATGGAGAAGGCACCAATGACTTACCATCCTCCAAGAGTACAGATGTCTCTACACCTCTTTCTGGTGCCGATCCAGAAATTTTCCAAGACGTTGTAAAGAGTAATATACTCAGTGAGGGAAACGTAGTTGACGAATCTGTCGACGATGACGATAAAAACAAATTGAAACCAAACAAAGAAAACATTCAGCTTGATACAGGCAGTGATCAAACTGAAGAGAGTAATATTGACCACTCTATGGAGGAAACACTACAAGAGGATAACATTTCTTCTAAACAATCGGTGCTTTCTTGCAATAAACATGAAGATGATGCAATAGTTCTGTCCACAGAGAAACAAGAATCTGGAACAGATGTTTGTGTTGAAAAAGCAGAAACATCTGCTGTTCCCTGTGCCAAAACCGATCACTTGCTTGAACATGTTGAAAAGTCCGTCCATAGTACTAATCCAGAAATTATCGAAGAGGAAACGACTGTGAATAAATTGTTGGACGACAGCATTCAGGTAAGCACAGTGGAACCAAAAACAGGAATTATTTCATCTGACGTACATGTAGGAAGCGATCAAACTGAAAAGAATGAAACTGGTGATGCTGTGGAGGCAGAAATTCAAGAAGATACGAAATCATCCAAACAATCGGTGCCTTCTCCCAACACATGTGAAGATACAAGAGTTAAGTCTTCAGACAAACAAGTATCTGAGACGGAAGGTTCTCAAGATGGCAGTGTTCAAAGAGAAGATGCATCTGAGATGCCCGACACTAAAGGTGATCCCGTCTCGGAATTAGATGTCAACATTGAACAAGCAGTAACAAACTGTCAAACTGAAAATACAGCAGGTGTGTATGGATTATTATATCTGTCTATAAAGACCATCTAAAATACTTACAAATAGTGTCCTTTGTACATAATTATGTGTCTTCTATATACAGAGTTAAATGCATGCATTGTAAACCTAGCTTGAGTGCCCTGTATTACAATAATAGGTGTCTTAAAGCATATTCAACTCTTAAGCTTGATAATACATGTAGTACTTTTGTTTTCATGTACATATTTTAAATTTTTTTACATATAAGTCCTGCAAGTCTTTATTTCACATGACCCAGGTCTTTATATACATATACTTGAAAGTATTTTAATTTTCAATGTTTCAGATGACATTCAAGGACTACCGAATTAATGTTGATCATCAAAGCTAGTACTAACTTAAATTAACTGTTGGTACCCGAAGTTCTCAATCTTAGCTCACTGTTATCCGTTATCGATCTATTCTTTGAACTTTCCATAATTCAGTCCAGCTTGACCAGTAAATGGTGTTGTCGACAATACATATCTATTGTTACAAGTGTATTGGCACAGCACATTCTCAGTTCGATTCCGTTTTAACCTTTTTTTCAGGGTACCCATGTCTAATCAAGTTCACACACCCACTGAGCACAGTCTGGTGCCAAGTACAATGTGGAGAATGGGAGTCGGTGTTCATGAACTCTGATGTCCAAATTGGCCTGGTATTTTATACTTGAAACTATTTGTTTTGCAGATGAATCAGCCATGGAACAGAAGAGTTCTGATAATGCTGAAGGTCTTGAGAAAGAACCTTCAAGTGAAGAGAGCCCTGCAACAGAAAGTGCACTTGTAAGCATAGTTAGCATTGACTGCCAGTCAGTAAGATTCACGCTCTCTGATTCCTACTAACATCATTCTAGTTGACAGTGGTAAGTAGATTTACAAACAACTCAGGTGATGGAGCTGTTGTGGTGCAGGGCTCGAAATTCACAGTTTGTATTTGCTGTTCGTTGTTGGGAGTTGATGTTAATCCAGATCTAGGCAGGTATATGTATGTATAGTGAGACTTGGAGAGAGAATTCATGTTGGTCTGGTGTTCTGCAGAATATGTAAGCAGTGGGTGAGTTTTATTTGAAGTGCACTGGTTTAGTTGCAAGCTGTCATATTCATGCATTTCACCAGGAATTTTTAAGGCACTTACATTTTCAACATTCAGCAACAATAATATAATTTTATGAAAAATCTGTTACTGCAAATTTTATAGATCATGCATTATACATTGTAAAGGGACGGACAACTGAATTTAAGGCCCTTAGAATTCCTTTACAATAAATCGAAGAGCTTAGTTAAACAGGGGAAATCTCTGACCTTATATTAGGTTAATAACCTGCATGTATATGGTACAGTGTAGTTATAGTAGTTTTGTGTCTAGAATTTCTCTGAGAAAGATCACATCAATTGCAGTAAGTGTTGCTTGCCTTGTTATGGTGGTCTGTTGGTTTCGTCTTTCTTTCATTTTTTAAACTATTTATTTTCATGAGATGGAAAATGGGATTGGCGAACAGGAAATACCTATTTCAACGCCTTTCATTAATCAAAGTATATATTTAAAACACAAATAATTGAGAATTTGACAGATATAGAATACATGTAAGCCTAATAATATAAATCTAGAATCTGGTGCTCAATGCTGAAAGGTAACTTTTTCTGTGAAAGTTTTCTTTATAAATAAAGAAAACAACTGCATTTCAACATGAAAAAACAATTTGTTATAATAATACTGCACAAAATTAGATCTGTTTTTAAGTGGACATGAGATATAAATTTAAAAATCGTAATCAGGTCTATTTTTACAATTCAGAAAAATTTGTAACAATCCTTAATTTCATTGGTAAAATATATAATTAGGCCTATATATAATATTTTTATATTTTTTTTGTATTTCAGCCTTCTTGATCTAGTATGCTGGAGATCAAACAGAGAGTGGGCTTCCTGTGAAACTTATTTTCGACTGTACACACACATCACTCCAAGACATCAACCTTCAACACTTTCATATCATACCCCGGGTAACACTGACGGTTCATGAGCCGGTGTGAAGTTTATCAGTGCTGGGGCGGGTGTCTGCATTTAGTGTGTTATGTGGCTCTATGAAATGTCATTCCAATTCCCCTTCGCAATACAGAGTAGCTATGCAACATGCCAAATTTATCATCATTTTGTTTCCACAGTTTTACGAGTACAGTGAAAATGTAATGTGTTTCACAACAGAAAGTTGTAACTCATATTAGAAAACTTGCTCGGTATAATGATTTGTGGGTATGTTTTATTGATTGCATTGTGTTTGGCAAGGGGATTGTAATATTTGTAAGTGCAGTTTCTTGCATCCTTTACATTGACTGCATTAAAACACAAGTACATGTAGCTGTTTGCAATCATCTTCAGTCTGACGTTGACGAACAGTCTTTAAAGAATTTAACTTGATTAATTTTAACCTATATTTTACTGATATATAAATATTGGGTTATTGATCAAATAACTAGTTGTGAATCCAAATATTTCCGACATTTTATTAAGGAAATTTGGGCCGGTTGTACCATACAGTCTTTCTCCCCTAATTTAACAATGAAATATTTTCAATCTTAAAATTTCTTATGTTACATGTAGGTGCAAGTCATGGTTTTTACAAATACAGGGGTATTTGTCTCACTGTAGGATCCGAAATATATAAACATTTTACTCTCTCACAATGTGTTACTTTAAATGATTATTTATGTTTGTTTTGTTGGCAATTTGTGCTAATGAATGTTTTTAAAATAGTGCCATTTTTTTTCTTCATAACTGTGCATTATTATATAACATGCAGGACTACACAAAATCTGTTTGTATTGAAGCCAGTTTAGTATGAGAGTATTTGAAATGACAAGAATAGATAAAAGATGCTGCCAGGCATGGATAAAACAGATTCTGTCAGGCAGGTGGCACACTTTTGCAGATCTGTGTTTTGAAAACTTGATTATCATGGAATTACAAAACATATTTTGAATGGCATGACAATGAAGGAATTTGACTTATTGATAAAGTTTTTGTGTCAATATTAACTTCTTGCTGCAATTCAGGGCGAAATGTCACACATTATAAACTAGCATTTTAAACTGACAGTAAGAATTTCTGCTAGTCTATTGGCATTATATATTAGTGATTGAAATATCATTAAATTTGATATTTTGATAACAAAAACACATGGAATTTTGCAATAATTATCTTGGGGAAAACCATGAATTTGGTATGCCAATAGATTCAGAAACCCTGTTCTGTATGAGATGAGCAAAGAGGTAAGAATGAAGATTAATAAATTTGATTTATTATGTTCATATGCAGCCTGTCTAACAGCCCCTGGTTTATCTCTGATTGTAATATTATTTCATAAAATTACAGTAAAATTATAATTGTAAATAAAGGTAGTTTAGACTGTATTGTGTATATAAATGTAATTCTGTGTGCGTTGGTCGTTCGTACCTTTAGTGCCTTTTTAATGAAATCAATTGTTGGCAAATTAATGGGATTGTTCTCATTTGATGTAATGTGTACAGAAACATTCATTGATGTCACTTACAAGCACCTGGCTCAGGCTGGCTGTAGCTAGATATATGTTATATGATTTGTTAAATACCGGTACATGCATTCATACTACTTACATGAACAGGGGCTGTAACTAGCAATTATTATAATTATGTTTGAGTGAAAGAATGTTGGGAGATGAACAGATCAAAATGATTCAAAACATTTAGGGAATGTGCATAAATTTATGCCAATGTATTTTACAATCTGAAGATGGGCAGGGTGTAAATGCCAGGTTTCGGATTGCTTTTCATGTAAAAACATCGGTCCACTATTGATCAATGTTTTATGTTGGTATTAAAAAGGGAGGTTGGAGGTCAAATGCAATCAAAATTTTGTAGGGATTGTGAAGCACATTGACATTTATGCACAATCCTTTTTTAGGTCTGGAATATACTGCCCTGTCATGGCAAAAGGAAGTGAGTAATATTTTTCACGAAATGCGCTTTTTTGGCTCATTGGCATAAGGAAGTATGTACAGTTGCTCTAAACATATTGAAATTGCTCTCCAACTGCACAATATCGTAATATATAACTCTAAATTGTGGTGTTTATGTGCAAAGAGTACTAAACGAATACAACGTTTTCATTGATAACTCGAAATATTGATGACGTCACTTCCTTTTGCCATGGCAGGGCAGCATAGGCCAGGGTTCATTCTAGGATGCATTGTGAAGTACATGTATGTCACATTCTCTTGTTGACTGTCACTGTATTAATAATTTCACAGCACATATTTTGTAATACATGTTATGTTATCCCCTTGTGAAATATAAAAGTCCTGCTAGCTAAGATCCTGAAGTGGGATGTGCTTATAGGCAATCTCTCAGAAATATATCGCTGTGTCTTGAAAGCATGTGTATGTAGTATTGTGGCAGTTTATTTTGTGTTTTGAAAAACTATTGAGAGATTTTTTGAATGATTCTTGCTTCAGACTGTTGCCTTTCTTTACAAAGGTCATCGTGTTTTCCTTTCCTTTTACTGGAATTGTACTTGTTTACATTTGAACATTGCTTAACTTATTCATTTTAGTGCATTGTAAGTTTTCAATTCATTTTTTATCTTATTCTGCTCATTGATCATGATACATGATGCATTTTGTCACAGAATTAATATATCGATTTATTCTTGTTTATATACAATGATTAACTCATTATTTATATATACTAACATACAATTGATTTGTACATGTAATGTATATGTTTTATGTAGGTGATGATTTGTCAAAGACTCGCTTTCACTTGTATTTTGCAAATACCTGTGTGACGCAGATTTAATAGATGTACATAGAGTTAATTAGTGTGAGCTAGTTTTATCTTGTTTGTGTCTTTATAGTTATTTAGGGTTTCCACCAGTAAAAAATACTTGGGTGTGATTTTATATTTTCTTATATTATCAGGAAAAAGTTTAGGAATTTTGAGATTTCAGCAAATAGGTTCATTCTAAAAACCGTAAACAAAAATCTACGTTGTTTTGTATGTGTCAAATGCACATGTGTTGTATTGTTGAAAAACTTACATCTTCAATGATTAATTGTTATTTCTATTTTCGCAATAATGTCTGTCTGTACAGCTTTCTACACTTTTATATTTAACAGAATTGATAAATCTACTTCTATTTTTAACTATTAATTAAATGATGTTGGCTAGTAAAATAGTCCAATTTGAATATAATTTGTTATTTAAAAAATATTTCTACTTATATTTATTCTGGAACTTTTTTTTTATGATCAACCTAATTATTTGTTATATAAAATAATAATACCCCAGTTTATCAGTTTTTCTTTTCTGATAAGACATACTAGCGAACCTTCCAAGATTTTGTGGGTTTGTACTTAAAGATGTTTGATCCATGTATGAAATCCGAAATAAGTGCACTTCAATATTCATTCATAGTTTTCGCCTCCCTTCTGATTTGGCTTTGGACAACCCATTGTAAACGATGACCGGACGCTTACATTTCTTTGTTCAAGTCATGGTGTCACCAATATTATAAAGAATTACTCAAAACACATTGAAAACAAAAAAATCTTCCTTGAAAGACTAAATGTCTGAATACAAATTAAAAAAAATTCTGGTGTAACATTAATATTTTATGGTGCTAAAAAAGTGTGCAGTGTTTGTGTTACATATCTTTGGTTTGGAAGCAGCTGAGCTGTGATGAATACTGATATGGAAAAGATTGTGTAAGTTACATTTACACAAACATGTACAAGACGTGACTGACCAGAATGTATTTCCAGTTCAGATTCTAGTCAACTAACATACCGGTACTCCAGTTGACAATTCATGTTCTAGCAACATAATATGTGTTTAGTTACAGTATTTACATCAGGGAATAATTATCATTCAGTATTTAGCATATATATGTACAGTTATTTTTTATGTAGTACACATGTATATTATATAGAATCAATGGAACAATCTGATTAATATTTGTCTGGTAAAGGTATAATTAATAACACAATTAAATCATATACTTAACAAATTGGGATTATTGTTCTTAAACAAGCTGTACATGTATATTACCTGCTACCATCTTCAATGTTATGTCTGTAAGGAAATAAACTTAGTTGATATTTTAGATCTGCTTATAAAAGGTGAAGAATTGTATTACTAGTATATAATGCACATGTACGGTGGTTTTAAAGTATTGAATTATGCAATTACTCTTTTGCAATAACTTGTTGGTAAATCATTAATTTAATAATATAAATACTTTTTTTTGTACAAGAATTGTACAGACAATATCTATGAAAAGATTGAAAGTAGCACATTGAACAGTAGCTCATTGCTTTTCTCAAAAACCTTCTTTTTGGTGCCATATTCCTGTGTTAGATTCGCTTTAACCAGTGGTGTAGAGAACATATTTGTGAAAACCGGGTTTTCTGAATCGGTTGAAGAGAAGTGTTGATACGAGAAATAGTCCATTAATCTCTGGTTAGATTATGCATTCAACTACCAGTATTTGTCCCTGGTAATTAATTTAGTTGTGTTCTGGATTTTAATATCACTTTTAGGGGATTTCCCAACATTTTACGCATATATTTTGAATGCAACAAGAAGCTTTTGATAATAAAATAACAAATGCAAATGTACAAAATAATGCCGTGTTCGTTTTTTTGCTGTTAGTAACGTTGTGAATGGATATTTGACTAGTGTTGACCAAGCATGTAGCGCAGCTATGTAATACTTAAAGGGGCATTAATTACCGAATGACTGATGTCGCCGTATTTAAAGTGCACACCAATTGCTATTATAAACTTGAACTGAGAGACAGGTATGACCATGGAGTGAACTCTCACTTCCAGCGACCTCTAAAACATCCTTTGGATGGATGAAGGCGTTAAAACACATTACCCGTTACCAGCTATTATAACATTGTTGGGTAATACTTTTTTTTATATAGTTATTAAAACTGGTCTGTATTGCTTATAATATAATTATATTGGACAGACGGACGGATGAGTGAGTTTTATGAAACAAAGTCGGTCATTTACTTGTTGATGTCAACTGGAGAAAACAACTCTGCTGTGGGTCTTGTCTCCTGCTAATTATGATCATGTGTGTCCATCGACATGTGATCAATACGTCATATTAAACAGTTTCCTTTCGACACGGAGCAACGCCCATATTCATCAAGTCCACAGTGGTAAAAAAAAATGTCGACTAAAACTACCCACGTATAAAGTTACCTGTCGTAGTCAGAGCGCTCTGGCGAAGTCCGGGTTTGTACCCGTGACAGGTGTGCTTGAACAGTTTTCTGATGGAACCACACCAAAATTGACCCAAACCAACCCTACACAAGTCACATATAGTTGGTCACTACCTGCATATAGTATATATACTCTGGAACAATTATTGCCACATTGTGTATACTTAAAGCCACTGGTTCGAATTTAACACTCATATACATAATACATCTATAGTCACTATTTCTAGTTTAAGAAGGATGCCACTGGTGATGCAGAATGTGATCTTTCGCGAGAAAACATTGCTAACTTATCACTTTTTAAACAGTAGCATGCATAATTATATATTGAATAAGAATCTGGACTCACGTATATAATTATTATGGAGATAAAATCTTGATCATTTTCCTATTCAGTTTTCTTAAAGGATAATTCCCGAGTTTGAAGATGGATGCCCGTCTATGGACGTCACTTCGTGGGGGACCAACGTGTAAATGTCCCCCACCCCACTTTTTAGTATAAATTACTACGCAGTAATGTATTGTATACTATACATGCGACCAGAATGTACCAAAGACATCTGTTATGGATGAACGGTGGTTGCTCAACAAAAATATTTGTCACAAACGGACCCTATACCCCCACACTTATCTTCAGAAAATTTATATTATTACTCTTCCCCAAACTCTGTAATCTGACCTATTTATACTAATTAATTTGTAAACTAAAACAAAATGGTGTCAGTGATCACGAACAGTGCCACACCCGCGAATGGTTGACCGCTATACGTAAATGAATGACGCTATCAGCGGTGTGAAACTCGGAAGTGTTTGTGGACATTACGGTTAGCTGTTGTGGTCAGAGAGGCTCAACACCACATGATCTTTAATATTGATCGCATTTCTCAGCATGTACTCATTTTCTATTGATGTCATATCTTGTACACACGTGCGCTTTTAAAACAATTGCTGTAGTATATAAAGGTAAACACGCATTCATTCAATATTGTCTCCATATATCGTTGGTTCAGATATACATGTACGTGTATATTGAAAATACACCACGTACAATGGTTATTGGAATTATAAAGGAATTTAAATCACCCGTACACCACAAATCGAAAAAGGTATGTACACAAAATAAGTGTGTCTGTATATCGTAATACTATGATGTTTCTTCAAATATTTTAATGGTTTGACCAAATAGTAAT
Source organism: Melanodrymia aurantiaca (assembly GCA_032355825.1). Classification (NCBI taxonomy): domain Eukaryota; kingdom Metazoa; phylum Mollusca; class Gastropoda; order Neomphalida; family Peltospiridae; genus Melanodrymia; species Melanodrymia aurantiaca. The sequence continues at coordinate 11,710 of JAULBR010086336.1, forward strand.
ATCCACCCTACAAAGAGTTTATGAGAGTATTATAAGTAAATTGAATCAATTTCTTATTTCAACAGTCAGCAAGTATGTTTTATATTAAACGGATGTCAAATCCAGTATCAAAACAATTAAAAATTGGTTTGTTTGATGACATCACCGGAGTACACTTATTAATAATCAGCGTTTATTGATTGCCATTGTAAAACACATGGTTGTGTCGACACATGGCCCCAGAAGTAACCAGCTACCGCCGCATAGGTTACTCTTACCGAATAACCACAGCAATATAGATCTTTTATGTGCACTTTCCCAGAGACAGGATAGCACACACAACGGCCTTTAATAAACTAGTCGTGGATCACTGGTTGGAACGGGAAATAGACCAACATGTCGACTGAGTGGATGCTCTTGCGCTGAACTACTCCCTGAACTCTTGTACGGAGATGCAGTTTGATCATTTTGATAATACGGTATTACTTTTGAGCACGAGTTTTATGGCACACCTGTTAAAATTCGTACCAGTGTAACTTTAATTTCCTGACTCAAGGCTGGCGACTGCTTTGCACACTTCTGCAAATATTAATATAAATAGCGTGTGTTTGGTCTGTTTGGGTTGTTTAACAGCCGCACCGGCACACGACTTTAAGACGTATACGATTAGGGTGATACGTGCAAAGCTAGTTGGGCGTATAATTTTGCACGCATCATATCAATTGGTACTGAAAGTAATAAGGAAATATAACAAAAGCTAACCAATGCAAAGCAGAAAAAGAATAGAAATATCAATAAACAATACACAAGAAAAAAGAATGAAAATGTAAACAATACACTAGAAGGCGTAATGAGTATTTAACCAGTATGCACTAGAACAAGACGTGACCATGTAACCACTACGCTAAAGTAAGAAATTTACATTTATAATTTAAACATGCTCTCTAGTTGAAAAAATTAACTCGTGAACTTTTTATAAGAAGAAATACATAACTAATTATTATGTTCAGATTACAGACATAAATACGATATTAACAATATTAACGTTCAGAAATATAAAAGTGATTAAGCGTCAAAGATAGTGTGAATATAGCCAATACACAACATAAAACTAGCCTCCGTCCCTCACTTATAATTTATGTATGGATTTTTTTTACATATTATTTTAGTAAACTAGGATTCATCCAAAGGTGTATTGCATGTAACGATAAAATTACACGATAAAATTACACGCATTGTTTTTATGTATATATAAATATAGTAAACGCCAGAAAATAGTTCTTATTTAACAAAACTTATACATGTATATTATATGTAGGCCCTACATGTAGTTCG
>JAULBR010086347.1:0-23233 GCA_032355825.1 Melanodrymia aurantiaca
TTTACCTCCTTACCTCCCCTCATCAACGGAGTGTTCGACAAGGATATAGATGCTGACATTCTCCTCGCCAAACCACATCTGTATAAAACTGGGATCAGAGGAGAGGTAATGCTGTCTATTTGTACTTAGTAGGAGATTGAATTACCTTAGTGCAAGAGCGTCTGCCTGAGGTTTGAAAGATCATAGGATCGATCCTCCTCGGTGGTCCTATTGGGTTATGCGGCTGTTCCAACCAGTGATCCATGACTGGATCAACAAAGGCTGTGGGGTGTACTATCCTGTTTGTGTATCAAAGACCCTTTACTATTATTCGGTACGAGTAGCCTATGTGGCAGCAGTAGGTTTCTTCGTAAATGTGAGTTTTACATCCAATAGCCACTGATTATTAATCAATGTGTTTCAGTGGTGTCATTAAGCAAACCAACTTTATCTTTGTATTCAGTAAATATCACTTATTTGCAATATATGCAACCGTACATTTTTCTTGAAAGCAAATGAAATCAAATGTGGTAACCTTAAAGAGGCATACGTTATGAAAATAGAACCTATTCTTCTTCTTCTTCTTCTTCGATCGCTTCCTTTCTAGACTTCCACACCAGTGGCTCGCACAAATGTTGATCCAGTCATGGATCACTGGTTGGAACAGCCGCATAACCCAATAGGACCACCGAGGAGGATACATGTATTAATATATAGTTTGAAAGTTGCTATTTATATTCATTTTTTATTCTTGTAGATGTACACGCAATGGACATTCCTTATTTCTACTCTGGATGGAATGTATCAGAGTTCCATATTATACTTCATTCCACATTTGGTGAGTGTTCGAAACATCTCTAAGATTTTGCAGGGAGAAATTATATCCAACCTGAACAACTGCATATAATAGTTTTTATTAAGCTATAGTGATTTAAAAGAAAAGAAACTGAAACTCTTTTGAACCTTTGAAGTTTGGAGTACAATATAATTATAGATCATTCTAATTGCACCATCCTATTCTAAAGTATTTGAACCTCAAGATTTTCGACAAAAGAAGACATGAAAACTTTGTAGTGAGGCCTTGTTGTATGTAGTGAGGTCATAGCCAGCAAAAGGCCAACAGATTACACTCATGTCGAAAGTTTTTACATTTTGTTTTGTTCCATGAAGCTAGTATACGGCTGGATTTAGGTAGGATGTTTAATTTTGCTGGATACATATTTTATATATGATAAACTAATGGAGAATTTATTTTTTCGTGTACAGGCATACTATGGTCACACTACTGGAATCTGGGAGATGGGTACGACCATGTTTACATGCATGATTCTAACACAGCTGCTGCACCAGGGTCTCGAGACCACATCATGGGTATGACTCCTGTCTATGTTCTCAATGATAACGATTGCATGTTTACTGTAACGAACAGAAATATTTTAGATTTTCCTCACCCGTGCCAAATGACAAACCAAATCTAATTTTTATAAGAGATAAAATACCCATCAATCAGTTTACTTTTTTAAGCACTGTCGATTATGATCATTCTAAAAATAGATCACAATACCAAAATTATGACTGAGTATAAAACGAATATTTATGAATTATGGAGTATTACAGAACCAATTGTTCATTTGTGGAAAGTAACCATTTGTTTTTGTGTGTTTCAGATCTGGTTGCAGTGGGTCACGCTTATCTTGAGCTTCTTGTTCTTCTGGTTATTTGCTATTATATCTAACCTATTTTTCTTCACGTGGGACCACCCGTCCAATCCATACTGGGTCATGGAGAACACTATATCACAGCCCATCCATTCGTGTACAGTTATCCTTACAGCGTTTTTAGCACTACTACCCAGGTAAGTTTGATCATCTTAATCATTAATCATTACTGTCATCCGTTGAATCCATATGGAAACGGTTTTTTTTGGTCAATTTATTTCACTTTGTTTTGTGTCTCTTTTTTTTGCCATTATCTTTTGTCTGTCATTATGATTTTGTTCTGGATTGTGAAATTGTAAAATGTACCTAGCGGTCTTAATAGTCTATCAACCATCCCACTGCCGACAAAAAATTGGAATAAATATTGTCTAAACCAAGAACACTTACTGCATGTCATTTAGGACTTATAATAATTATGGTTGTCTGAAAGGGTCGGGTATTCTTTAACAGTCTTGTTTTGGAATTGCAGGTTTTGCTGGCGAGCGTTGCAAGGCACTATGTTCCCCACTGAAATTATGAGAGAAAAGCAGTTGCAGAAAGAGAGTCGAGTTGAACCAGTTACCATACTAACTGTCAGTGCTACTGTTGATGGACAGGATGATCACATCAGTGTGCAAAAACAAAATGGTGTGGAGAGTATTAACATTCGACACCGGACCCGATCGATTGAAGAACGTGTTTAACATAGGTCTGTTATCACCGGACTCGATCGGTTGAAGAACGTGTTTAACATAGGTCTGTTATCACCGGACCCGATCGATTGAAGAACGTGTTTAACATAGGTCTGTTATCACCAGACTCGATCGGTTGAGGAACGTGTTTAACATAGGTCTGTTATCACCGGACTCGATCGGTTGAAGAACGTGTTTAACATAGGTCTGTTATCTTCTTCTCAGGAAGTGCTATTATCTGAAATAACGCAACCATTATTGTCTTCTCACGTCCCTCAACCAGCTGAATCGTACAATTACTTGTTAATTCTGTTGTACATATGGACTTTCCACATGGACCAAATAAAATCATTGTTTAATATCTAGACACCATTGCTTACAATGTTCTTGTGTGCAATGGTGGTTTTCAGTGGTGTTCAGACATATTTCTGACAGATTGTATGATAATGCATTAGGTATGTTTTCCTGTTATTAATAATATATAGTGTAAAAACGAGTGTCTGTGAAGAATCTGATATATTACGAAGTGTTTTCAATTGTACAACATGAGTTGTAATGTATCCGGTTTCTCACATTCTCAAGTATAGAATTCTATTTATTTCAATGCACTACAGTGCTCAAACAGAAGAAATAAACACATAGAAATATCATCTATGGCCAGTTTCTCAACACAACATTAAAATAAAACCAGTTGTGGCATTAAAATAAAACCAGTTGTGGGAATTGTGACTTCGTGGAACGAGGTCATGACCTTTGTGATACATTTCAGCAGTTCGTCACATTGTAGACAAACTATTTGAATATCAAACGGTAGAATGTAACAGTGCTGTGTACTAAATAATGTTATTCAGTCAAGAGCAGTGAGTGGGCAGGATCTAACTTAGTGTTTAGAGCGTCTAACTGTGGTGCATGAGGTCGCCAGATCGATCCTCTTTAGAAGACCCATTGAGTTCTTTCCTGTTCCAATCAGTGATACATGTACATCAAAGGTTGTTTTACAAACTTGCAACTTATCAAAAATAAATATTTTGTATTTTTCTTAGTGTATGTCATGTGAGTTTGTACTCAGGTTTGTTTAGAATATATACGCAAACTCTAAAACGACAGTCATTGTCACGTTGAGTAGATAAATACAGGTTTTCTTTGTGTTCAGAATATATTTGCATGGTCCACCTAATTACATACATACAGTACTTAATGTTGTTTTTTTTAAATAATTCGATCTATTTATAGTACACAATTCCATCTACATGTACATTAGAACATGCTTTTGAATATAAAAACATGTGACAGTCTTTTGCTGTATTAGATTTTTCTGTAATTAGAAAACAACCAGTCCTTTCTGAACGCAATGCATTGATGCCAATGCAATACTGTATATAGACTTTTATGTAAATATAACCGTGTATGTGAATGCAACACTGTATAGGCCTTTATGCAAATACAACGCTGTATAGACCTTTATGTAAATACAAAGCTGTATAGACCTTTATGTGAATGCAACACTGTATTGGCCTTTATATGAATGTAACACTGTATAGGCCTTCGTGTGAATGTACAACACTGGGCCTTTATCAGAATGCAACACTGTATAGGCCTTCATGAGAATGCAACACCGCATAGGCCTTTGTGTGAATGAAATACTGTATAGGCATTTGTGAATACAACATTGTGTAGGCCATTAATCTGCTGAATCGGTTTTGAGGTTTGAAACGGATCGCTTTTATATAGCAGTAGTGTACTCTCAAGTTCAGTGGTATAAAATAGTGTTGGCGAAGTTTTTCTTTAGGTTTTATGAATTAATTTACTTGTGAAATGAAACGAACATTTCTTTTGATCATAATTATATTGTAGTTATCATAATGTCAAACTTAAATAGTCTTACAAATTACGAAGACGAAATGCAGATTTTGGCACATATTGTCATTAACAGACATCCAAAATTGATTCTACCAATTATTTCAAGTAAATCCCTGATCTCTCATTGTGTGTTTATTTATACATGGATGGCTCGTAGAGGATTTCTAATAAAAATCTGTTTTCAATCTTCTCGTATTTGACCTGCCAACTTCAAAGTTGGTGTTGCATTTTCACTGTATTAAAACAACACTGACTTATTTCACCAACATTGATCTATACATTACTGATCACAAATATGATTAACTTTGCTTGTTTAAAATTGTTCTAGATGTGCGATCACACGTTACTTCCGGTGAAACTTCTTGTATAGAACTTTCAGCAAAATTTCAAAATGGCAGCCTCATTAATGTCTGTAAACAATGCATGCATAAGTATAGAACTTTCAGCAAAATTTCAAAATGGCAGCCTCGTTAATGTCTGTAAACAATGCATGCATAATTTCAGACTTGCCTGTATTTGATTTGTGTATAGCAGTCTTCTGTGGTGAATACACTTTTCTTAATAAGGATTTGTGAGTGACAAAAGCAAATGTAGCAGGGCCCACGGAGCATGTTAAAAAGTGTGGGGTGGAGGCAAGAGAAGGTGAGGTGGGGGTGGGGGATATGTTTGAAAATTATAATTATATATTAAAAACATTTTTGTCAAAATGTCTGAAAAGTGAGGGGTTAATACCCAACGACTTGCTCCTCAGCCCCTATGTAGATTGCTGTGACAAGTGTAGTTACTGCCAAATCTTAGTGCATAATGTCACTTTGATATAAAACCTTATGCAAGGCCTATTATGGAAATTGAGGTAAGATAGAATTTTGTTTTCTCTTTGAAGAATGTGCCTACAAGACCGCAGGCAACCTTCATACTATTTTTTTAATAACTAGATTTTTTGGGGCATTTTGAAGACTGGTATGTGCTGTTCTGTTTGTAGAAGTCCATATAACAAATACCATGCTGATAGTAAAGCAAGAAGTATGTGCTGTGTCCATAGATTGCTTATTTCATATTGTTAGTATCTCCAATGTTAAACAGTTAAAATTTTCAAATTGTTAAGATGCTGTACCAAAGTATTGCTCTAAAAAGACAAAATTTTCTAAACATATTTTTTGGACTTGTTTTAAAATTCCGCTTTAAGGCAAAATAAGACATAGTACAAGCAATTTTGTAAATTTCTCCATTATTAGGTAGTGCTGTCTTCAGTAAGATAGCAACATGAATTTATTCATCTCAGAATTGTTAGAAAGTACCTGTGCAAGATGTTAAAATGGATTTTAAGAGATGAGTTAGATTTATATAACATGGCTTAGATTAAGTGCTTCGTTTGTTTGACTTATTCCATGACACTTCTAATGTCTCGTCCATGTATTATTATGCATATCGAAATCTATTTTTAAAATCATGTATATTATTGTTAATTTATTTTGCTGATTTTTATGATGTATGTTTCTGTATTTATGTACTAAATCTAAATACATGTATTATCTAAATTATTGTGCACATACAAAATGTTTCTATGTTCACAACTGCAAATGACCAATTCATATATATATATACATATGAATAGCCTATAGATAATGTGATATATTTAGTGTTTTACATAATATTTTTAAATGATTGTTCAATTCTGTCCAGCGATGTAAATGCCAGTTCGTAATTTGCATCATACTCTGTGAAGATACCAAGGGACTTATTTTTTTCATAAAACGATAAGCTCCTCATTGTTATGTTTGACTTTAAATTATTTTTTATCTGTACCATATTTTATGTCACCTATTGTCCCCACGAGAAAGAGTTTTCATCATGGAAAAACCTAATGTACTGTAGATATAGCATTATATCACTGTATATAAACATGTACATACACACAATTCCGATAATTGTGATTGTCCATTATGATCAACCATGTGTAATACAAAAATTATATTAACCATATCCGATTTCAACATTCAGGTGTTTTCAATACTTGTTCACGCTGTGATATTTTGATATCAAGTTTCACATACAAAATGTTTTTAGGACTGTCTACACCATATGGTTATGCTATTCTTTCTATTAAAGACATTTTCTCTTGTCAGATGTATTACATGTATAAAGATAATAAAATTAGTCGCACAAATTCATACTGGTTTGCCACAATTGTCAAAGAACAGGTATCAATACACACTGTCCAAAATTTGAGAACCTATTTGTGACTGGTTTTTCATAGTGGTTATTTTGTTATCATGTATGCTGGTCATAAAACTTGCATCTATACGTCTTATAGTCACGATTGGCCTGCAGTCATCTACGTCTATACTCTATAGTGGTGATTCAACAATGTATACAAACCATTTTGAACTAACGAGATATTTCAAGAATATCTACATTTCAATATAATTTCCAGACAGCAGTTTTAACCAATAGAACTTGACACTAAGGTATTATCAATCGTAACTTGAACGCAAAAGAAGAACTTAAAACTTTATCAATGTATTGCATGCTGCTTTATGTTTTGTCATTGCACTAGCAAACAATCTGGTCAATATGTCAAAATATGTTTATACACGAGTGTTTAGTTTACATATTAAAGGTACATATGTGGTAGCATACGATTCCATCAAAGACCATTTGATGAAATTACTGTGCTAGACATCCAATGGCAATGATTAATTCATCGATGTTATTTATTCCATTGTCAAACTTTTTCATGCATAATAAAGCCATTTACTAACTGCTGACATAATGAAAATCATACTTCATTTTATTTGTGTAAATTCTCGTGATTAATACCCGATTCTGTCTGCCCTAGGTTTAGTTTTCATTCTGTGCAGTCCCTTCTTGCACCTTGTGCCAATCGTGTTTTTTTGTTTTTATTTTAGTTTATGAATTAATATATCCCCATATATTTGTTTAGTAGGCCTTCTGTATGCTTTATGTTACACACAAACATAATATTAATGCAAAATTGTCGCATTTAGAAAATATTATTACCACATCATACTTCAATTAATAAGAAAATACTTGGCAAGTGTTGAATAATTGTTTAAAAGCTTCATTTAGAACCAAATAAAAGGAAACCATAGTTTTTTATGTGACAGAGCCCGAGACCACATTTTGCTAATTTATTTTTATCAGATTATAACCGTGCATGACATCCAATAACCAGTCTGATTAATAATCAGTGGCATTGTTAAACAAACACATCGTTTTTATCAGATTATGAACTTTCCAATCATTTTGCCATGTTTATTAGTATTCCAAGTTGCCATGTTAATATTTCCATTATCAGTTTGAAATCTCAATCATTGTACAGTTGAGGAAGTTACGGACCGTTCAACACAATTTATCATTCATTAAAGTTTATCGTATTTTGCTAAATTTTATACTTCTCAAATTTAAAATGGATTTTGCAAATAATACTTTTTAGGGCATCAAATGATATATGATATGTGTTTGTGGTTTCCAGATCATGTATTTTGCACAAGATACACAATTTACAAGAAATACATTACCATTTATATATTTTTCTCCCATGTACATGTAATTATTTTCTTTCAGTGTGAAAGTTTTGAACATTATTCTCTCCGTAATAGTCTTCTGTAACTCATCACCATTATGTGTTCAATAGGGTGAGCCCTTGCAAACAATTTGACTGGTACCGATCATGTACCGATCATGTACCATCATATCACATCCATTTAATGTTAGATGCAAACACTGGTCTAGCAAAAGAGCGCTCGCCCTATTGAATGCAAGGCATGTTATATCCTTTGTGTTAAAGGAATTCCGTCGTCGTGTTTGAATTTCATTTATTAAATGTGTTTAGTCATCAACAAAAATATCCTAATACAATCAAACCGGTTAAGCAGCTGTCCAAGTAAGTTACATCTTAATCAGTTTGGATTTCTACGCATGTTTCAAAATACCCTATTAACGTTATTTATATAGTAAGTATAAATTTAAGGTAAAAAATACTAGCCATTATGCCATCTTTTTAATAAACCGATGTGTTCTGAATAATTTACATTGCAGCTTCTTTGACTTATTCTGATTGTATATACATGTAGTATTCATTGGTAGACACATCAACAAAGTCATCTTCTTGCTTGTGATATCACATTCAGCAAAGTATGACAACTTTGATTATAACAAAATGGCTCATTCCATTGAGTAGGAAAAATCCTCTTTTTTTTTAATTACGTAAACGCCCAATATATATTTAAGAATTAAACTCTTGCTATTGGTACAAATCTTTCAAATACAGAATAATTATTCTACAAGTTTTTGTCCCTTTAAGACCGGTTGCTTAATACAGGTTACTCTGTACTGAATTAAGATGATTTGGGAGAATAATGTATCACCAGGTGGATGTTTAATGGAGGTGGCAGCAAGGTTTCACTGTAGTTTACTTTATTATTCACGTTTCAACAAATGATAAAAATCATACGAAGCACACATGTAATATTTCACCATAAGCTATGTAATTGTCATCACTTACAAATGACCAATCATATTTATAAAGTAGACAAGATATCGCTATCGATTATGATGTCATGGCTATTGGACACATCCACACGTATAATCTCTATAATCAAAATTCTATATTGTATTGCTTATAAATAATATTGCAAGGTGTTTTCTGGATTGTTCAAATATCTAGACATGCACCGCGGAGTGGATAGATTTGGCATGAAAAACCTATTATGGGTTCCTTTTAACTAAAGTAATTTTGTTTGTCAGAGAAAACTCGGTGCTCAAAGTAAAACAAGAGATTGTGTATAGTGGTCAGTGGTAATTTGTTTACATAATACTTGATTTGAGAGATTTTCTCTTCCCACTTGCTGTCAAATACCATCTTTTGACATTTATATTCAAAATTATATGCATTTTAAAATTGATTTATTGCAAAAATAAATTTTATATTTTTGAAATATTGTTTTCTTACGAGTTGTTTCTTTGAAGATGAGCAAGTACAAGTATTATATGCAAGATTAATGTCTGTACGACTTAAGATGATGCTGTTCTTGTATCTTTTGTCTTAGTTTTGTACCTTTGCTAATCAGATCTATAAAAATGAACTTATTCTAGTCGGTCTGAACATCTTAATGAAGTGCATGGCCATACACTCCATTCCTCCCTCATCCACCCACCTTGGACACTATTCTCCAGAAAAACTGTCGGAACCCAATGTCATGACACTGGACTACTGGTAATATCCATGGTGTCATTGGAAATGCACTGGAAATTCACCAAAAAAATGTGTTAAGTATAATAAAATTGATGCAATTTCTATGAAATTGTTTCCATGAAATTGTGTCCGTCGATAATCACACAACCAGACTTCACATTTTCACTAGTACATCCATCTGTTATCGATCTAAAGTTCAACAATAAATTGTATTAGAGTTCTTGTCACTGATAAATTTTATATCTTGGGAAAATGTCAGTGTCCTGGAAATGTAGAAATTTGTTGTTTTATGAGCTTCCAAGTGTATGAACCCAGAGACATGACCAAATGCAGTTTCAATTCATTCCCAGAAATTTAATCTACCATTAGTTTGTAACCATTTCATCTGCCATATCAAATGGCAGATTACCTACTTAGTAACTTTTTTTTTTACAAGTACCCGTTATGTGGACAAATGAATGCATTTATTTCCAAAGCTTGAGTTACATGTACTGTGCTTCCAATAAAATAAAGACATCGACACTAAAACCAATCATTCACAGTTGAACAGTTCAAGTGATACATTTTTGTTTGTTTCATTCACTGAACACCAAATAAGACACCAATATTTTAACAAACGGGTACAATCATGTTATAACAAGATATTTATTAGTATTGCAATCCCATGCACACTAATCACATAAACAAGTCTAAAACTAGATGTTGATTTGTAGCCCGACAAAAGTTAACTACAAGCAAGACACCGGTACAAGTTAACACCTGTCCAAGACGAATTTCTCAGTCTGAAATCAATTATTGACTATAAAAAAAATGAACTCTACATGTACATGCAGAGCAGCTGAAATTGATTATCTGTTCCCCAGACTTGCAGTCCACAGCTGGTACAATAGATTGAAACTTTACCAATAAGCTTATACTTTTTTAACAGTTGACAACCTTTTCCATAAAATTTCATTTATGTGACAATACAGTTGTAATGTAAACTACTAGAAAATATCCAACCGTGAACATTAATTCGTGCGTCCTAACAAACATTATACAAGATTGCAATAACTGCAATATTTGTCGACTATCCCTAGTTGGGCACATTACACAGCAGAACAAAGATTCATATTCAGCACAATTAGATGACATGAAATGTAATACTGTTGTACAGAACAAAAATAGTTTCTGTAACCACAAAACTAGTAAACTGGAACACAGTTAATAATTTGATATCAATTGTTGGTTGTTATGTTGACACATTGTACTTGCATAAGCCTGCTGTTGCCAAATAGGCTACTCAGTCATATTGATTACCTATTGATATACATGTGTATAATTATATTATATAAAATTATTAAAATAGTTCAGTACATGTATAATTTTTGGATAGGGTATACCCAAGAACAGCTACATGTATATTTAAGTTCTTAAAAAATGAAAAACAAACAAATGTAACATAATGGCATAAACTTTAATGGAATAATTCTAATGATTATAAAATGCCTACATAAAACAAAAACATTTTCAGAAAGACCTTTTCTGAAACAACGAAACTGAAAAATAATAACTTACAACAATGAACAGGAGTGTTCATAACAGAAATAGTATCAATTAAACAGGCATATATAAAAATGTCCATCCATTACATTAGGCCAAGAAAAGAAACAAACTTAATTCTTGTCATTGAACATTAAAAAAATTGTAATGGTGTGGTGTAATGATGTTTTATTCCTCCAGCAACCTCCATTACATCACAAAAACTGAATTCAACTCGGATGTGGATCTACTTTTCATATCCTGTACAGACATCCTAGGATGTACTACCATACCAAGTTTGAAGATCATCTGTCGCATAGTGTGGAAGATATACTCCAGAAAATATGTTCATGTAATGCCAGAGGAATCCCGCTGCCACCACAGCAAGAGATATTTTTTGTGCACTTTACTAGACATGGCCTTTGATAGACCAGTTGTGGATTACATGTTGGAATGGGAAATAACCCAACTTGTCATGTGAGGATCGATCCTTTGACCGGACTGGTGGATAGATGGACAGTGCCATCACATAATACATCCCAATTGGTCGGTGGGGGTTGAGTGCAGACTAAAAATTGACAAGAATCTAAAATATTTCTTTTCTTGGTTCTTGTTTGTATTCAAGACAAATGGTAATATGCATTAGAGGCCTTGGTGCGTCTTACTCAGCAGTTAGCAGTGGTGTAGGAAGGCGGAAATTTGGAAAATATAAATTATGATACATGTACATGGCCTCAAATTCTGAAAAGTGGGTATATACACAACCCTTTTATCTCTCCCACACCTCTCCCCGCTTCCTACATCACTGGTTGTTAGTGCATATGAAAGTAACTGCCCAGTAAGTTAATAATGATTGGTCATATCTAGTGCAACAAATTCACAACTATCTTTTCCATATTCAGTGCACTTATCTCCATATTATAAGTGTAGATTCTCATGTTGTAATATAATATCATATGGTAAAGCTTCAATACAAAGTATACAAATCACCTGTCATGGGACAAGAAACGGGGTTAACATTTTAAACATTAAATGGATACTCTCTCCTAACCAAATTACATGAATTATACATACCCCAAGCATATGCAATCAAGCTAGCTAGAATGGGATTTTTTCAAATTTGCTCAAATTCTTGATAATTATACAAAACTAAGACACTTAAACATTTTATACAAGAGTTTTCAATCAACTATTTCAGGTTTAGAGTAGATTGCTTCAGAAAAATTAGTAACCTTCACCTTGGAATGACAATGTAAAATTTAAAAGCAGAGACACAGACCCATCAACCCACTAGGATTGTGCAGGAGATCCCTTGTTTCATCATTCCTACTTTTCTCCTGTTCAGGAGGAATTGTCTCCTGGGAAATGACAATTTTTTAACAATGAACAAATTCATATCAACCTTCAAAACAAAAATCCGTACAGTATGTTCATTTGGCCAATTTCGATTTCCAACATGATTTAAATTCGACTGAAGTGTTCCGAATGAGAATTGTGGGATATAGGGATGTATTGTTAAAACCCAAATGGAGTTTGTAAAATAGCATTTTATTCAAATGTTATATTTATCATTATTATGGCTACTGATTAGTGTCGAGTGATCAAGACAAATGAAGACGTATAGTTTTGTAAAGTTGTGGAATCACTAACCAAGATGAATATAAAGGAGTAAAACATGTTTAAAAGGTGAACAGACAAAACGCTGCTTGAGAATTATACTGTTCTATCAACAAAATTTGGTACAACAGAGTTACGGGTATCCCTGGAAAGCTAACATTCCAATCTTTAAGATGAAACCGGTTTCAGTTACATATCTTACAGTAATAATGCAACTGAAACCGGTTTCATCTTAAAGATTGGAATGTTAGCTTTCCAGGGATACCCATAACTCCATTGGACCCAATTTCGTCGATAGAACAGTACAATTCTTAAGCAGCGAAAAGGTGAACTTGTAAATTTAATATATTTTTACATTTTTAAGCATTTAATTATGTTTTGTGATATGAAGGTCCTGATTTAGTTTTGTACCAGGGTTTAAGATCTGGATACAGATGTGGAATGTCCATCTTGATACAAGACACCTCTACTCCTGCTATATATCAGTTTCATTATACATGTACAAGCTTTAAACCTCGAACAATTTTCAGAAATTTGTCATCGATATATGCAATTTCCAACATTGCTTTACCAAAATCTTTACCTAAATCTGTGCAAGGTATTCAATGTAATAAACGGCCTTACACAGATGTATTTTCAGATTTGTGTAAGGTATTCATTGTAATAAGCTGGCTTACAAATATCTATTTTCAGATCTGTGCAAGCATCTCTTTTCGGATATGTGCAAATAGGTGCAAGATTTTTTATGCAATGATCTATTTTGAAGTGTTCCATTGACAGAGCCAGTAATTTTGTGAAATATCACAAAGATGTGATAATCAGTTAGTATAGGATCTATTATTATTGAGGGCTTGTCTGTTAGTTACCATTTATAACATAACTCATGTTAAAATATAGCCATCTTGTTTTTGCTTGCTAGAAAAATTGGAACAACTTTATATAATAAATTATATAGAACGGCCACTCTCTATATATTGATTGGATGAACTTTCAAAACATATAAAATTCATTTTACCACTAAAAAATAATTTTGATAAATCACTGCAAAAAAATTTAAAACATGAAAATATAAGCAATAACAAAATTTAACAATACAATCTATGACAAAGTGATGATAATAATGAAAAAGATTTTAATTTTAAAATTAACATGAGAAACAAGTCAAACGAATAATAAAAATATTTCCAAATGAATGCACAATTTCGAAGCTCAAATAATAAAATTTGTAAACAGATCCAAAAACCAATTATAATTTGCATAAAATGTGGTTTTTCTGGAGAAAAATATACTCCAGTTAATTATAGTATACATAATTTGCATGATGATGACATATTCATGAACTAACGGTTTCTGAAGACTTGGTGAAAGAAAATTCAATACATATATTTTTGGTACAACCAAAGAAAAGTTTTAAATTGATAGAAATTCCAATGGTGAAATTTCTAAATGCCAAATTGTTAGAATGAAAATGTATTCCAGAAAGTGTTTAAAATTAATAATCAAGAAGCTCTTTTTTGTTTAACGACACCACTAGAGCACATTAATTAATTAATTAATTAATGATCTCTTACGGGATGTCAAATATTAACTGGAAATATACAGTAACTTCGATACATGCTCTTCAGAGCAAACTCTCACCATTATATAATATTCAGAGCACGAGTGTTATTACATGTACATGTACTTCAAGCAAAGATATAATTCAAAGAAAGTAGAAAAACAGTACATATACATATTTGAAGAAAAGATACAATATAAATCAAAGAAAGATTGAAAAACCATGTTTTCTTCAATGATAGAAAAAGTAGGTACATAAAACATTCAAATAGCCTACTAATTATTAGTAAAAATAATTGTTCTTGGTTTTACATTTTTCGGTGCTTAAATTTAAAACAAAATTTGTTACACCTATCATTTCAAAACATATTTTGAATATGCAAAAATGCTTGTAGCAGTCAATATAGATAGACATTGACTGGATACTGAAATAATGACATATAAATGGTATGATGACAAAGATGAACAATACAGTAATCATATGCTATAAATCTAAGTAATTTATAACATGTATGTCGTCATCTACACATGTATGCATACACACAGCAATATATATTATACTTGTTAATATTCTTGGCACAATAAAAAAAAACTTACACGTACATATATATACTAATAACTGTCAATTGAATTTTTTTGAAGTGTCATGCCCTTGAAATACATTTGTACTTGTTATCTTAATGTATTCAGGACTTGAACTTAATGATGGCAATGAAAGTATTTGCTGTATGTTTCATATCAATAATACTGTACGTGACGCTTTTCAGTAATGACAATTTTTTGCCTTTGGATGTTAATTAGTGCCATCTATGGAAAAATTACACTTTTTATGTTAGTTTGCAAGGTACACAAATTGACAAAATAAGTCTCCATACAACAAAATACTCCTTACATTTTCTTTATTTGTTACAAAAGTTACTTATTTAAAATTTGCAAGTCAGGCGAAAAATGTCAAGAGTTTCACTCACAGCAAAAAAAATCTCAATTAACATGGATAAGAAATTCTCAAGTTCTCGCATTCTTAGGAGACATGCAAACAATTTATCTACAATGTTCCAACTACCTTTCATAAACATGTATATTCTTGGAGCATGAAACAAACATTTACACTTAACTATAGGCGAACTATGATAACTTGAAAGAGAATATACACTCAACTATAGGCGAACTTCGATAACTTGGGAATTTTAATGATGTATTCAGAATTGTTGTACATCATAATAAAAGACAACTTTCTCAACTGTTAACCTCCAAAGTGACACAACACTACTTTAATCACATTAGTTTCTTTTTAGTGTATGGTTAGGTACGCAACGCACTACAATACATGAATGAATACATGTATTTATTTAACAAAGTTCTAAAAACTAAAAGCTGAAAACACTAACATGATGTAACCTAAACATAAGTATTATATTTTACACATTTGCAAACGATGAAACATGATAATAATGTCATTAGTAACAGTTACTATAACTGTTCGTTAATTTAAAATATGCATGTCATGTATGATTAGATGTTAATGAATGAAGCTCTATGCAGCATAAAAGCAAGCTGCTGAAACAGATAAAAAGATAAAGTTGGTATATTTAATGACACTAACAGAGTACAGTCACTAATTAATCATCAGCTGTTGGATGTCACGCAGGTTATGTCTATATATGGTCTTAGAAGAAACCCGCTGTCAGCACATAGAACACTTTTAATGATTAGCAGTAAGAGGATTTCTATGTGCACTTTTACATACACAAGATAGTATACCCCAGAAAAATGAATCACTGGTTAGAATGTGAAATAACCCAAACGGTCCACTGAGGAGGATCGATCCTTTGACCTGACCCTCCCCAAACAGACGTGGAGTTCTGTTCCACTCCTAGCAAGCATAATGAAACACTATTCACTCGGTAGTGATAAAAAAGATAAATCTTATTAGTAACAATTGTATTAACTATTCTATAAACCTTAGCCTGCGTGTGATGTGTGATTAGATGATACATGTAATGAAGTTCCATGCAGAATAGAAGCAAACCGCGGAAACAGGTGCATATTTCATTCCACCGAGTTGACTATCCATTATTCTGTATTTACCACAGGAAGCGACAAATGGTCGGCTCTTTGAGTTTAAATACTATTATCACATTTCAGTTTCAGAGATAAATGTTTTCAATGTTTCAAAGTTTGAATTAGAAAATTGCGACCATTTTTGTATTACTGTAAACCGTATTAATATTGACTTCTTTTTTGCGAATACGCCCCTAAGCGCATGTTCGCGACGTTTAAATTTCGCAAACAACCATTGCCTTATTGCACGCACATTAAAAGTGGTAAAATTATGCATGCTTATAAATTTCGCAAACTGAGATTGGGCACAAAATACCTGAAAAATAAACGCACGCAAAATTTTCACGGTTTACAGTAATACTAAAGTCAAGTCGTGTTTATTTTCACAATAATATATATCCAATGAAAAACATTAAAACCTTACAGATACAGTCTATAATTTCTATAATTGTCACCGTCAATTCAAAATTGAACTAATGATGACATCTATTAATGGAATCTTAAATTAAAAATAGACTGTCTTGGGATCATACTCATAGATAGGAGCATGTGAAATATCTTTGTAAAGCTATACAAAATATTATCCACAAATTAATAATAACTATCTTGTCACAAGTTCTTCATTCAATTTGATACTTAGGACCCTTGATGGCAACTAAAAAACCATTTGGATTTGGTTCAATGCTTTTAATATAAAAACCTTTTCAGACCTCTTTATGTGGTTGCGATCCAGCTAGGTAAACAATAAACCATGTGAACAACTTATTGGTGCATTTGTCTTACAGTTGTATACAATAAGACAGGTTCACACAGACATGTTATGAATAGATCCACTACTACAAGTACACGATTTGTGCATGTTCTGCCTTTGTTTTGTTCATAAAAGTCTGGGCATCTTGCCCAAGAGATTGCCTTGAAAAACGTCATTTATCTACAAACACATTAGCCCTAATTTGTTAGGCTACAAGCATTATAGTTGAAAAAAGTTTCAACACTGGACACAGTGTGTGTTAAATACTAGTCTGGTAGTTTACAGGTTTCAAGTTAGTCTTTCTACACATACTTAAAAGTCTGCTTTCACCATCAGTCAACAGACAAATAAAATCAGCTTGATGGAACGGATTTCTATGGGCACAATATTCAAGCTATTCATTTCTACAATAACACAATATTCAAGCTATTCATTTCTGCTCACACAATATTCAAGCTATTCATTTTTATGGGCATAAATCCAAACTATTTGATCTTCAAACACTACTTGAAGATGTCCCATCATTATTGTACTTTAACAATCTTCTCTCAAACAGCTGTAAAATGTATTCGAATCTTTAAGCCTTAACAGCATTGAATAAACACACACATACACACACACATAATGTGTTCAAATCACTTGTGGCACAGTGACTGTGCTACACTCAAATGTTCTCTCTCTTCACTGTGCGGCAGCTTGACAGTGCATGTTTATTCCGTATGAAGCAGGCACAACTCCTGGCTGGTAGCCACAAGGTGCGGCTGGATACGACGGACTAACGACATAGTAGACTGGAGATTGTGCAGGCATGCTGTGGCTTGCAGTAAAGCCTGTGGACGAAGAAGAAGTGTGATATATATAATAGCTACCACCACCAGGTAAAGGGTGCGACGACACTTGCACAGAAGCATTGTGTGGACAGGAATTGCTTGCAGCAGTGTTAGGAAGAACAGAAGGAGGAGGAGGAATGGAAGGCGGAAGATGAGGAGGAATTGAAGGAAGGGGAGGTGGAAGAGAAGGTGGAGGAGGAAGAACAGCAGGAGGGGGAGGTATAGGTGGATGGGCAGAGAGACTAGGAATGTTACGAGTAAAGGTTGTAGAGTTAGCAATAGCAGATGTAGCATTGGCTGGGACTGTAGGAGGAGGGGCATATGTCATTGATGTAGGGGACACAAATGTCATGGATTTGGAAGAGTTTTGACATGAAGCTGTGTGTACTGGGTGTAAAGATGAGACAGTCGTGGGTAGAGAGAAAGTTGTGTTTGTAGAAGAACCGGAATGGTGTACTTTAATAGCAGCAGTGGAAGCAGCAGCATGAGCAACAGCATGAGCAGCAGCAACAGCAGATGGCATTTCAGAACCAGCAGGGTTAACATTAGCAGGGTTAACATTAGCAGGGTTAACATTAGCGGGCAGATGACAGCTAGCACAACAACTGCAAGGTGCATTATTCATTGGTGTAGGTGGGGGCTTATTCATGGCTGCAGGAAGAGGAGGAGCAATGTATGTCATTGGAGGCAGAGCAGAATGGTCAACAGCACCAGAGTTAGGTGGAGGCATAATGCAAGGGATAAAGCTAACTTGTGCACTATTACTACTATATCTATCTAAAGGGAAACTGTTAGGAAATTCATTTCCAGGAACAAAGCAACTGGCATCAGCATTTAAATAGCTGGATGGATCTTGATCGAAACCGTTCTGAATGTAGATCAACTGCCCTTCACATCGATGCTTTGCAGCACTCATTTCTGCCAACAGAGTTTGAAAGCGTGGTGGAATCTCTTTGATGGGTTTCACCAGCTTGTGAGAGCCGTACATGTAGAACTTTTTTTTTCCTTTAGTGCTCTTGCTTTGTTCCTGGAATCCCTCCACCGAAAGAACAGAATGAGAGAAGCTTCTATCATCTTGATGGCCACTAGTTGTGACAGTCATGGGGTCAACCGTGTCCCCATCTTCAGACTGCCCTTCGGATTTTGTTGGACTCAGACTATCTGAGCAATCACTGAGACAACCACTCTCCTGTGAAAGACTATATGAGTCCACATCTCGATCCATCTCCAACAACGAAGAGCTTCCCTCCCCATTAACCGTGCTGGTGCTTTGGTCACTTTTCGAACTAGCCTGCGTGTGTTTTTTTGGCAAATATTTGTTATGGTTGGTATTTGATTGGTGAGGACACTGACCCTGTTCCATATATGTTTCCATTGTTAATGTTGGTGCCATCATTTCAGCCATCATCATTGGTGGTGGGGGAGGTGGTGGTGGTCCCATAGGTGGTTCCAATGGCCGTTGAGACTGCTGAAGACTGGAACTCACACGGAAATACTAAAAAATAAAAATATAATTCAATCAAGAAGTGAAGTTAAATAGGTTCCTACCAAAATTGATCATTTCCAGGCTGAATAACTGCTTCACATATAAAAACATATTGAGGCATATAATACATCAAACAGTAACCTTTTTAATGCACATTTTCTTGTTTTTAAGACCATGAAAGAGGGTCTTAAAATATGTGTAATCCAATTGTCACAGGACATATAAGGATATATATCCCTCAAACAGTGGAACTTTCCCCCATTCCCCATAAAAAGTTTTCATGGGGTAGGAAAACGTTACACCAGCAATACAATTTTTGAAAATATGACACCAACAAATTCAGTCAATACTCACTAAAAATGTATTTACAAATAATAATATAAATTATTATTCTACTAGTAATGGACATGTCTGTTGTAATTATCTGTGCTATATTGACATTTGTAAACAAAAATTTGTAAATGTATACACTTGGCAGAAATAAATTATACATGTATATAAGCAATTATTAGAGAAATATTTTAATAAATGTTTTTATATCACTAATCTGTTGAAATAAACTCTCACATCTGAAAGTGACAATTGTGTATTACTGATATACGTATTGTAATGTAAAATACATACCAATTTGAGATTATTTTAGCAGCAATAATATTGAATATTACATATGATACAAATATCATTTTGAGAACAAATTTCAATATTTAAATACATGTGAAACCTGTTAGTAGATATACATGTACATAATATAACCATACTTTTTGTATTTAGATTAGTTTAATAGCATGAGTATTGGCTAGCGGTGAAGCAGAAGAGTAACGGTATTGGAGATTACAGGAGACATGTAATTAATTCCAACACGGCACGCTAATTTGTACCCAATGACTTTTAGATTAATTTATTATGAAGATACATGTAACAGTATAGAACATTATTTTCTATATATTATACATATACATAATTATACATATAAATATAGTGTATCAATTGCAAAAATAAATCAACTTACAAAATCTGAAATAGCTTGTGAACAGCCACATGTGAACATGTACGATTGTTGTAAAGTTGTATAAGGTATACACACCAACATGAAGATCTATTCTATCAATCTAATGGCAACAGCTGAATAACAATCAACCAATAAAGGCTGGGAGTTTTAAGTTAGTCAGTGTGTAGCAAGCGGTGTGGCTTCATTGATTTATGACTGCATTACTTTACATTACATGTTTGAGTCCATACTTTAATTAAATGACAGTTTAAACGCACGTAAGATTAAGAGAAATTAATATTTACGCCTACAATAGGAAATTAATCTTGCAATGAGATACTGAACAAAACAAAACAGTTAATAAAATACAAGTGCACACACCCACTTTTCACTAGTACATTGTACATATATTACGTGTAGGAATAAATAAAACCAAAGAGGGGCGTGCGAGAGAGGTTGACGGATCGATCTTAGTCAGTGGACCAGTTGGATCATTTCCTGTTCCAACCAGTGATCCATGACTAGTCTATCAAAGGCTGTGGTGTGTGCTGTTATTTCAACACATGGTCTGTAAAGAAACCTCTACCACCAGATTACTCTTACAGATTAGCAGCAAGCTATCTCTTATATACACTGAAACAGGATAACACATACCACAGCCTTTGTTGTACCCAATAGGTCTACGGGAGATTTGATCCTTCGATCTAACGCACGTCAAATGAACACTCTAGATCTGAGCAAAATCCAGCACCTACTTTGGTTTAGTTGCAATGGTTTATTGTTTATCAAATTGAACTTCAATTAGTCTTACTTCCGAATAATAATGCCAAGAGAACCTGTTGTTTCAGTAACCTTGGCAAAGCTGCATAAACGACACTTTACGACACTTTACAAAAATGTTTTATTGATTGATCAAAATTTACCTTAAAATTATTCTCGTTGAATGACATTTTTTTTGTTACATGTAGCTCTTTTTGACATATTTACGTCAAATGTAGTTATTGTCATTATCAATGCAGGCCATCAATAAAGATAAAACACACAGTGTTTAACACTAGTACTAGCCTTAATTGATAATTGTTTCATTTAGTGGAGGTGGAGGGATGGGGTGGGGCAAGTGGGAATATGCCCCCATTACTTTCCAGATGGTTGCAAAGGTATGTTTGTGCCTCCCCCCCCCTACCCCTCACTTTCAATATCTGCTTGTATAAATCTAAATTTTTACGAGTCTTAATTTGTGAGAATGTGGTAAATATGTATAAAAACTAACAAAATAATTATGGCAATTTAAAAATATGGATCAGTAAACACAATTAGTGTATTATATTATGTTTGTTGGAGATGATTATGTGTGGAAAGTAACTATTAATGGGCACAAGGTGATTACTATAGCATTTCCAATTCTTTAATGTGGCGCTCTAATTATTCCAGATTAAATTTAGTATGTTGATGCTATACAAAAATTGATAATAATATCCATAATTATATATAAAAAGATTAACATACTAGTAATAAGCAAATTCTGTAGAATAATTAATATGTGAATGTACCACATGTAAACCAGTAATAAAAGTATAGGAAATAGGTTTTTCCTTTCATATTGTGACACTAAAATATGTCACATTGACCCAAGTAATTTAATATGGTACACAGCATGCAAAAGTCCCAT
Organism: Melanodrymia aurantiaca; assembly: GCA_032355825.1. Taxonomy (NCBI): domain Eukaryota; kingdom Metazoa; phylum Mollusca; class Gastropoda; order Neomphalida; family Peltospiridae; genus Melanodrymia; species Melanodrymia aurantiaca. The sequence goes on from JAULBR010086347.1 coordinate 21,927, forward strand.
TTATAACATACATGTAAAACCACATAACAAAAGTGTCATCATAAAGTATTGAACGGTTTAAGAAATATGGTTTGGCCAAGAAAATATGGACTAATAAGTTCAATCAATGTCATGCTAAAATGTTTGTTTAACAACATCACTGGAACATACTGATTATTTATTAATCAGCAGTTATTGGATGTCCCATGCATGGTTATATCGACACTTGGTCGCAGAGGAAACCTGCTGCAGACACACGTGCTACTCTTTACCGAATAACATCATGGTAAAGGTTGTTTTATTTAACGACGGCACTAGAAACACATCGATTATAAATCAGCGGTTATTGGACGTCAGACGGATGGCTATATTGACACATGGTCTCAGAGGAAACCCGCTGTCGCCGCTTCATGGGCTACTCTTACCGAAAAACAGCAAGGGGTTTTTATGTGCACTATCCCATAGTCAAAATAGCGCACAACACGGAATTTGACTCGCTAGAACGGAAAATATCCCGAAAAATAATCTGCGCCTTGGAGGATCGATCCCACGACTCATCCCGCCACAGGCAGACATTCTACCTCTAGACTACGTCCCGCTCAGAGGCCCTTCATATGCACTTCCTTAATGTTATGCCTGTATATTGATATAGTAAGATTGTGAAACCAGTAATGATACAGTAAGTTATCAATGTTTAAATGAATCAATTTATCCTTACCTCCACTCCCAGATTGAAAAAGTATCTCAGAGTGTTCATATCTGAAATAAACATAAAAGCATTGTACTTGTTTGATAGGTTGGTTTTCCAAAGTGTTATAACAAACGTAAACTTTTTCAAAACCATTACAGTAGAATCGGGTAATTCCTACAGCACTTTTAAAACAATGAACCACCAGAACATTACAAATATTGAATTGTATCCCTTTTTTGTAATCTAATATGCTGAATTATGCTGTTTCCAAATAGTTGGAAAGTGGTTTGTCGTCCGATATTGAAAGTGGGTGTCGTACACCAAGTGGATAAATCGGTACACAAATTCAACAAGTAACAATAAAACACTTGGTTGAGTGTCAAAATATAATCTGTCCCCTCATCTGCCTCCTGCGATTCACACCCATCCTAATTATAGAGTTAACAAAGGTCATGGTATGTAGTCTGTCTGTGGTAAAGTGCATATAAAAGATCAATTGCTACTCATCAAGGGTCTAGATGGACCTTTTGCTGACTGGACGACTCTCTTACACAAGTTGTAATCCGGTCTCCGTGGTGCAGTGGTTAACGCTACGGACTTCAGGCTGGTAGGTACTGGGTTCGAATCCCATTCGTGG
>JAULBR010086348.1:0-13022 GCA_032355825.1 Melanodrymia aurantiaca
ATACGTATGTGGATGTTGGAATTCACTTCCAGTTCTTATCGGTTAGGAATGTCGGTGTGTCAACGGTGAACACAATATGGTTCTGTCCAGTTCGTGTATCACGTCATCTTTATGCTGGTAAAGTGGTTGTCGCCGTTGTTAAATTTGAAGATGACGTCATATGATAGCAATAGTTCATCCTGTATCGTTCATAACCGTATTGGGTGTAGCGCGACACCAAGACAGAAACGATCCCGTTTGATGCGCATTGAGCATCCGGTGTGGCAACGGTGATCTGGAAGAATTCACTTTATACTCGAAGCGCATTAATGCGCATTGGCGGAACCGGCTTTGGTGTGTCAACGGTATAACATGATAGCATTTCCAGTATTTTAGTATCTATTCGAGAAGTACCAAATTCTATATATAGGAGACGTCGCAAGCAAAAACCTATAACTTGGCATGACGTCACAAAATGAGCAAACGCGGTTCAAAGTTTGACGTCATAATGTAAACACGGAAGTAGAAGTACGGTTTTTAGGTCATTTGGAATTCTATAGGTGTGTTACATTGTTACAAAACTTGCCTTACGTTCAGTAGCGCGAGTTTTTGCTATGTTCAATAGCGCGAGCGTTTTGCTACCGACAAACAATTTGATTGGTACCGATCGTGTACTATCATATCGCATTCATTTATATTAGATGCAAACATTGGTGTCAAAGCATATTGTGTCATAGCAGAACGCCCGTCCGCGCTATTGAACGCAAGGCAGATGTCATTAATGAGCTAATTGTATCTGATTGAAAATAGACAGAGTTTATATAAAGTGCGTCTGCGATATACTTTATTGAAGTTGTAACCTCAGGGGTTCTAGAATACGGTGGCCCGATGCCCGAGGCTAGTTATTTTTACACTCGGGCCACCAAATAATTGCTTTGGCTGTGCCCGATGGCCAGTAAAAAAATGTATTTACTTACATTTGTTTTGTTTTTTTATTATATTGGTATTGATATTTAAAAGTTGGGCAAGTGAATTTTCAGCCACGGCCAGTGATTTTTCAAATCCACTGGCCCCATGGCAAGTGAAATTTCAAAAAATTCTAGAACCCCTGAACTAGATTAATAAAGTTGGGACAAATAGAATTTATTTGTTTCAAGTAATAACTGAATTATTGTTTAATCTGTATCTTTAATACTTTTATTAGTATTTGTTTAGTATCTATGTTTACCAGCTGTACGTATGAACAAAAATAAATCTTGTTTTTATTGAACAACCAAATGTCAAATACAAGAATGTAAAAGATTAATGTTTATTTTTACTTGATGATAGCTTTAGGTGGAGCATTTGTGCCTTTAATAGTCAAACTTATTTTTGGTTCTTTACTAACAATTGCTCAATATATGTTGGGAAATATAATATAAAAATTTCACTATGTTGTTACAGAAATTTTGTGCAGATATTTTATCTGTGTTGGGCATGACAGCGACAGAAGGCAGAGACAGTTTGAAATATCAACTTGTTGGTTCCAAGGAAGAAATTGGATCATGGGGTCATGAATATGTCAGGTATAAATATTAGCAATGTTTAATTTGTTCTGCAGTGTGGAACATAATGGAACACAAGAGCGTACGCCTGAGATGGAATGGGTCGAATGATCGATCCTCCTCAGTGTACCCATTGGGTTGTTTCCCATTCCAACCAGTTATCCATGACTGGTCTATCAAAGGCCATGGTGTGTCCTATCCTGTTTATGAGAAAATGCATATAAAAGATCCCTTGTTGTTATTCTGTAATAGACAGAACTTTTCTCTGAAAACACACTTATCACCTTGTTTCATATAATTGAATCCGATCTCTACTAAGGCTATTATGAAAGTTAGCCTAGTTTCAATAATTGACTCTTTGATCTCATCTCTAATTCTTACATATATATCAATATTTTGTGCTCATACAACTTGTAAGCAGTCATGAATAACACAACTGAGTTTATTTTTATCCTGCCCTTGTTGTTGAGGCAACCCCTGCTTTGTTTACAATGTTCATTGTATTTTTGTATTACTTCAGACATCTAGCAGGACATGTAGCACAAGAGTGGCAAGATACAGATGACACGAATCAAGACATGAGAGATAATCTGATCATTCTTGCCAAGTCTATCGTTCCGTACCACATGGCACATAACGCCGAGGCAGAGGCTTGTGATTTGTTGATGGAGTTGGAACGACTTGACCTCTTGCAGGATTATGTTGATAAAAATGTTTATCAGCGAGTCTGTTTGTATCTTACCAGGTATGATATTTCTTAGCATCATTGCAAGTGGTTATTATTAAGATTGTCATTGGTGATTACATTTTTTTTGGAACAAATAACTGCAAAGATTTGTGTTTTCACAGATACTTGAGTGGTTATAGCTTCCACTTGAGGTTTGTGAAGTCAAATGATAAATTTCTTTTCTTTACTATTCTTTCTATTTCTTCTTTTCACAAATTCTAAATAATTTATATAAATATGTTTTTGCCATCTTGTTATAAAATATTTGTAATTATACATGTAGGGAGAGGCCTTTATATAGGCTTTTGCCTGTTGGCCAATCCCAAACTGCTTATTATATATGACGGTAATAAATATTGTTTAAACTAAATGATAAATCTACTGACTATAACATGTGACAAAAGTGGATGTCACGCAAGTTCTTCCGTAACATTAATAGACATTGCAATACAATCAATAGCCAAAATTTATGACTGTAGGAGTGAGCGAGAATGATGGGGTCAATGTCGAAGTGTACATAAAGCACCCCTAGGTGTTAATCTCTATGAGTAGCCTATGTTACGGTAGTAGGTTTTGACATTCAGTAGCCGGTGATTGTTAATCAATGTGCTCCAGTGGTTTCATTAGCAAATTAACTATTTTTAATGGAGATTTTAATTCACATTTAATGGATCTCTTGCCTACCATATGCGTATCATTAATTCTCAAACTATCCTTTCTATTGTTGCAGTTGTGTTCCCTATGTGCCAGATCCGGAAAATGTTAAGCTTCTTAAGACGGCTGTTGATCTGTACAGAAAGTACGACCAGTACCCGCAAGCTCTACGCTTTGCCATGCAGTTGAACGATTCAAAACTTATTGATGACATCTTTACATCTTGCAAAGATCTGTAAGTATTAAAAGTCAGATAAAATATCCCTCTTACATTAAATATTAATCAAATTTGTTTAAAAAAGAGTTGAAGTTAATTGGTTTCAATAATGGTTTACTTAATTTAACGTATCTGTTATACATGTCTGCCACACATTAAAGTTATCTCAATGTTGTACACTATTTTTAGAGTGGTACAAAAGCAACTGGCCTACATGCTTGGACGTCAGCAGATATTTATGGATCTCAGTGATGAAATGGAAGAATATGACGAGCTAACAGAAATCATGTCAAATGCTCACCTTAACAACAACTTCCTGGCTTTGGCAAGAGAAGTAAGCAACTTTAGATTGTTATGTTGTTACTGTTACTTGTGTACATCACTCATATAACATCTAGTACACTGGGTTCTTTTTTTACTGGGAGCCAGGCTCTCTGGACGAAAAAAAATTTGGGACACAACATGAAGGCATTGCTATGTTTTAACTGAACGTCTTGTTCCCTTTCCTGCCGATAGGCCTAACTATGCAACACAGTGAAACAGAAAGCAGACGACTGGACAGACGGGCTTCATCATAAGCGCCACCTATTTGCTTTTTGCTCAGGGCAGATAATTGAGGAATTGACATGTGATTTTCCCCCAGTACCATCTTCAACTCATTGAGTCTTGCCAAGTCCTCACTAGTGTTATAGCCAATATTGCGATTAAAATCCCGCCTCAAGCGAGATTCAAATACAGTACCTTCCAGTCTTGATCCCGGTTGTCTAACCATTGCACTATAGAGTGACCGGTCAGAAGTGTACGTAGCAAATATGTTTAGAATGGTAAAGGAAATAATCTATCGTACATATTTCATGGAGACATGTAGATCTCAACACTTGAGATACAACTGTTTTGTTTGAAACAAGCTCAGTTAGGAAAATCAAGACATCGTTAACAGAGTATTTATCATTTCGACTGTGTATTTATATTTTTTACTTATAAGTGAAGGAACATATATTTTTGTTTTATTTAATTGCTTAATATACACACCTTTACCGTACCTTGTACTATTTTCAGCTTGATATTATGGAGCCAAAGATTCCCGAGGATATCTACAAAAGTCATTTAGAGCCTAATAGTAAGAATTGTCTTATTAAACTTTTGTCTTCATGATATGGTCGTACTGATAGTTTTGTGTTTTCATTGCTGAACATTATCAATTGGCTGCTTTGATGTTGAATGTAGGGGATAACCATTACAAATGACATTTTTTTAGCATTTCTATACTTTTATGCCTAAAACAATCACATGTAATTCTTTCTTAAGTGTCCAATTTCCCTTATTTATTATCTATTAGACGTTTATTTTAGTAATGTTGGTGATTACAATACTGGTACATTAAATACCACATTAAAAATTGGACTGACTTCGATGAAGAATGGTGGCAATCTGATCACTAAATTGTGTAGTTTGACAAACAATTTAAGAGATAATAAATTAATTAATTTTGTTTAAATGTGGGGAAACTAATTATAAGTTGTTCCTAATTGACCACTTTGTATAGGTGTCACATATGATTAAATAATATATAAATTGTAATTTATTGATAACCTTTGGCAGAATGTTCAGGTGTGCTTTTTTCAAATTTGCAGGGTCAACAATTGGTCCGACAAACGTGGACTCAGCTCGTCAAAATCTAGCTGCATCGTTTGTCAATGGTTTTGTTAACGCTGCCTTTGGTCAGGATAAGCTTCTCATGGATGATGGGAATAAATGGCTTTACAAAAACAAAGAACATGGTAAGATCACCTTTAGTTCTTGAGTTCTACAGTGGAGATGTATATTTCATATTGTTTAATAATCTATTTTCTGAACTTAAATAAGATGACTTGAGATCAATACTTTATTTCTACAGGGATGTTGAGTGCCACAGCTTCCCTTGGCTTAATTCTGCTCTGGGATGTCGACGGTGGTCTGACACAGATCGACAAATACTTATATTCATCTGAAGATTATATCAAGGTACGCGTCTAGTGACAATAGCTTTCAGGTGGTGTATAACTTGTAACTATACCTAACTTCAATCAAGATGGGGTTTTATTGTCTTTGCCTTGTCCGTCCGAATCATTTAGAGCATATCTACTATACTATATCAACACTTTGCATGTTTGTACATGCTTTGATGATGTTTACACAAGTGGTGATTTGAAAAAGACTTTTTTTAAAGTTTGGGTGGGTTAAGTATGAAAAAAATATTTTTTTGGAAGTATACCTGCCTTGACTCCCCACCCACAAACATACAGTTTGTACGCTTATGATAATGTTGATAATTGTGAACAACCCCTAAGTCTGTTATTAAAGAAAAATGATAACAAACATTACTTAAACTGTGAGTAAAATATTTTGAGACTTTTTGCCTATGTTTATTGCATTCACCAAGTGAAATGGGTTTTTATCGTCTCCATACCAACCCATACACTGGTCACCACCACCATGTCATCCATATCAATATTTGGATTTTAAATAGTTTTTCTGTTTTATAAATATTTTTCTATTTCCAGGCAGGTGCATTGTTAGCTTGTGGTATTGTCAACTCTGGCGTACGGAATGAATGCGATCCAGCCTTGGCGCTGTTATCAGACTATGTGATGCATCAAACCAGTATCATGCGGATTGGTGCAATTGTTGGGTCAGTGTCTGACAAAAACTTTTAAAATAATTTAATGTCAAATTATTTAATATTCATATTTTATCATGTATTTAATATCTGTCATCCCTGTAGATACGATATGCTTGTCTTGCATCCCTAAAGGATATAGAGAATAATACATGAAGACTGCTAAAACCTGTTCTTTATTATTAAAATGCAAATTATTTTGATAATATTGCTAGCGTGTCAGCCGAATTTACACAGTTTCTATTGAAATGGACATGCACTAGACCCATTACCCGCAGTGTAAGAAACGACTCTCTCACATAATTTTGTATTCCCAGCATCATGTAAACATATTCAGTTAAATGCAAAATGTCAACTGAAAACAGTTATACCAGGAAATGATTTTAAACATGGCTAGCTCCAAAAGGCTGACAACTGTCTGTTGTTTGGATTCAGGTTAGGATTGGCGTACGCAGGTTCCAACCGTGACGATGTTCTCAGTCTGATTCTGCCTGTGATGGGAGATTCAAAGTCTACTATGGAGGTAATATAGCAAAACATTGGTTAGAATGTCTTTGTTAAAACATACATTGTGTACAATAATTGTAGGGTTGTTATAACTTCAGAACATTATTTTGTATAGATTTTAGTAAATATAAATACACTACTTGTGTAAACCAAAAGTATGTTTATATAACTTTATTGAGATGGTAAATTTAATAATTAACATTTTAATTTGATCTCCATTTTTGATTATACATAGTAGATAATGCACGTTAATCTATGTGTTATAACCATACTGTTGATTCTCAGTGTTGTAACCATTCTGTTACAGGTGATTGGAATGGCAGCTCTTTCCTGTGGTATGATCTGTGTGGGAACCTGCAATGGCGATGTTACCTCGACCATCCTGCAAACAATGATGGAAAGATCTGAAGCTGACCTCAAAGACACTTATGCTAGATACCTTGCTTTAGGACTTGCTCTGGCATTTCTGGGTATAATATTTACTCATCTATAATTTATTAATTATTAATATTTTGAATAAAATGCAGAGTAATTTAATTATGTTATTCAGTTTATGTTCTATAATATATTTGTAGTTTTATCCTATTGTCACATCTCATACCAATACATGTAACTAGCGGTTGTAGTAGTAGTAATAGTAGCATTACGCCATTAGTAGGAGTAATATTAATAGCAGCAGCAATATAATAGTAGTAGTAGCAACAGAATTAGTGGTAGCTGTCATTGTAGCAGCAGTGGTAACAGTGGTAGTAGTTGTAATAATAGCATCAATAGTAGTTACAAAAGTATGTACATTTTGTTCTGTGGGACGGAGTGACATCACATATGTGACTGGATAGTCACATCATTGTCATCCCTTGATAGCATAAATTCATCGTGTGTTTTATGATGGAGATATATTGATTATGTTTATTATTAAGATTTGTTGCACAGCTAAGTTGTCAGTTGTTGATTTCAATGTTATAGGTAAACAAGACGCTGTTGATGCTACGTTGATGGCGCTAGAAGTTGTAGGAGAACCTCTGAAGTCAATGGCAGCAATACTCGTGGATGTATGTGCATATGCAGGTCAGTGAATATTGTGTGATTGTTCAGTCCATACTTTTAAGAGTCGTTAACACGGTAATTCCTAAGATTGTTGCAGCCAACAATGCTGTGACAAATAGAACAACATCCAGTCCAGTTTTCAAAACGATATTAGGTGAAGACGGTAACTTTCAAATTAAGAAAAGTTTGGAACTCTTTGTTAAATTAAATAGAAAACAACTATCGGGGGGGAAAAAAGGATAATGTGTGAACCACAGCTATTCTTGAGAAAAGAAATATGAATCTAAAATATTTGGATGTTTTAAATATAATTGTTACACACGTGGACAGATTATTTGTTTTTAGCAATATGTCTGGATAAGCTAAATCTATTCATGAAAAGTAAAAGTATTCAAATGTATCTGTGCTATTTCAGGGACAGGGAATGTATTGAAGATTCAGCATCTTCTGCACATTTGTTCAGAACATGATGACTCAAAAGACCAGGTTAGTTTTCGAAACAGATTTTTTGAAGTTGTGCTTGCTTTTCACAGATTTAACATTTCAATGCAAAACATTGGGTCTTGGTGCTGATTATGTTATTTATTTCACAGGACAACAATGAAAAGAAGGAAGACAAGAACAAAAAGAAAGATGACAAGAAAGACGACAAGAAAGAAAAGGAACCTGTTGGACCAGACTTGTCAATACAGCAAGGTAGGACTGAACATGGTTACACTGTTTATGTATATATCATCCAAAGTTCAGTCTAGAGCAAGCGATTAAACTTGTTTGATGTTATACTAAAACTGAAGATAAAACTCAAATAGCTGTTGGCACCTCGAATATCAGAATAATAAGATATTCATAGGTGATATTAAGACATCCGGTTTGAAAAACAAATGTTCATTTTAATATTATGCAATATTTTCCTACAGCCAGCGGTTTTGCCACAGCCATGATGGCCTCAAAAGACATCATTTATATCATCGAGTTTTATCGACTGAACATCCATGTAGTTAGTTAGATATGTGAATAAATTGTGTCTTTTGTGATAAAAGCATGAAACTTTGCACACATGTAGACTTTGGTATGGGGAACATTTTTAGCTATATATGTGGTGCACTGATGAACACGATTGGCTGGCTCGAAAAGATTTAACAACTTCTTTGCTTCTAATATTCAGGTTGTATACTTACTGTAAACTGATCTCCTAGCATAGAATACCAAGGTTTTATAGTGTATTAATCTTTTGTTGCGAAAGTGAGTGCATATGTTAAATAATTTCCAATTTTTTTCATTATTATATTTTTAGGCATTGCTGTTTTGGGAATAGCACTGATTGCAATGGGAGAAGAAATAGGTGGTGAGATGACATACCGCACAATGGGACATTTGGTAATTTTCTTGTTCATTTTATTAGATTGTCAAGAACCTATTGGTTCTGTTTTCAAGAAAAATCGTTATCAAAATATAAAAAAACCCAATCTCAAACATTAATGTTAAATTATAAAAGAAAACTATAATCTTTTTTGTTTTTTATTTTATTAAAACTTACTTACATGGTCCATTTTATTGGTATGTTTCAGTTGCGGTACGGTGAGCCAGGTATTAAGAGAGCTGTTCCCCTTGCTTTAGCCTTGATATCAGTTTCCAACCCCAAACTTCAAATTCTCGACACCTTGAGCAAGTTTTCTCACGATAGTGACCCAGAAGTTGCACATAATGCAATCCTATCCATGGGACTAGTTGGTGCAGGTACGTATTGAAACTTACATTATGTTAGAGATTATCTTGTCGGATGTTCATCTGTACAAGTTGAACTAAAAAGGTTCAAATTGTTTAAAAAAACATCCACAATTGCAATGTTACAATTTTGTTTTCTTGGATTAAGAAATATATACTTGAATTGTCTGTGAGATTTAATTTGTTTTATCCATACGTAAAAGCCAACCACGGTCCTGCAATAAAATGGCCTTTATGAGCAGATGGCCTTTATGTACAAGTAAAAATACATAAATTTGTATATTTAAGAGAAATTTGAAGTGTCATTTATACCCTGGGGACGTTATTGGCCTTTATAACAGGTTTTTGATAGTTTCATAGTTGATAGATGTTACATCAGATGTATGCAAGCCATTTTTGGTTTCCTTCAGGAACGAATAATGCCCGACAAGCAGCAATGCTACGACAATTGGCAGTTTACCACGCGAAGGATCCTAACAACCTATTTATGGTGCGACTAGCTCAAGGTTTGACGCATCTTGGCAAGGGAACACTGACTCTGTGCCCATACCACAGTGATCGGACTCTTATGAGTGGAGTGGCTGTAGCTGGCTTGATGTCGGTACTTATGTCCTGTTTAGATGTTAAAAATAGTGAGTACATTGCTTGCTTTTATTCAACACTGCAGGCATCCATATAAAGTACATATTATGCTAAAAATACGGATATTTTTACCTCCTCACCCATGTATGCCTTTTGTACATTTCGTTAACCTCATTTCTCCCTTATACATGCATACATCGATTATCCATACTGATATCACCATTGGCTATATTTAGGGACTAGAATTTAAATGTAGTGATGCCATAAACAACTGTTTATTGAATTGTTATACAGCAATAATGCACACAAGTTTGTAAGAAAGTTCATTCTGTCACCTGTTTCTTATCTTGGACCAATATTGATGCAAAGAAAGAAATCTGGAAAATGTTAATGTCCAACTTAATCTTCATATTGATGCAGAGAATATTTTGCATGGTTTTATAATGTAAACATCAACTTTTACTGTTTCTCTTGTCATCTGATTGAAGTGTTTGCCTTGATCTGTTAAATGCAATCATTTTTGTTTGACTTTCAGTCATTCTTGGAAAATCTCATTATGTATTATACTACTTGGTGTCGGCGATGCAACCGAGGATGTTAGTAACATTTGACGAAGAACTACGACCTCTACCAGTGTCAGTGCGAGTTGGCCAGGTATGCTATTTTCAGTATTAGAGGATACATTTATTATGTTTGTCCTTACACATGTTTATAATGGCAGTATCATTTTTTATTTATATTTATGATAGCAAATTTTCTTTATAATTAAATTGATGATCATTGGAATATGATTTCCTTATCACTAGGTCTATTTTTATCAGGTTTATGGCACTTTGTTATTTACTTTATAATATACATATCGCCATACTTACAAGTTAAGACATCTGTTTTGTTTTAAATGTACACCTTTAGTTTGATTACAAATGCAATGTGTTTAAACAGGCTGTGGACGTGGTGGGTCAGGCAGGCAAGCCGAAGACTATTACTGGATTCCAGACGCACACGACACCAGTGCTACTGGCATACGGAGAACGAGCGGAGCTTGCAACTGATGAATGTATCCTTTGAGTTTATAGATCTTGCAATGTCTTTTAATATCGATCATATTTCTTCCATCCGTCAATTAATCTAAGACATTTAGCAGGATTGAAATTTTAATACTTTTTAAGCGAAATTTTACAAATTGAAACCAAAATTAAGTAAAGGAAGGCAATACATAAAATACTAAACTTACTTTTATACAGTCAAAGCTTTATAAAAATGCCATAAAGGGACTTAGAAAAAGTAACCTATGAACAAGTTAAGACATCTGAACTGTCCTTTATATACAGGTAACCTTTATAGTATGTTTGGCCGTATACAATACTTATTTAACTTTAAATTTGGCTGTTTATAATTTGATCAGGTTGAATGGACTATATAATATATCTATAGAGAAATAATGGTTGCGATCTTTATCGCACATCACTCGTCATGGTAAACCTTTCAAATAAAAAAGTGGGAACATTTCATAGTAATCTATATGGCACATCATTCATCAATGTAAACTTGTCACGGAAACTTGCTTGTGTAGAAGCAGCTAAAGTAGTGGATATGTGTACAGAAAATATCGCGTCCCATTTGAATTGTGAAATAGAACAGCTTAGTCGATTATATGCGTAGCTTTGTGTTTAGTATACAAGAACACTTAACAATACAGTGTTCGTTCCATTTTCATTGAAATTTTCTTTAACCTACATTATAGTTTTGTCTTTGACATCAATTATGGAAGGATTTGTTATTTTAAGGAAGAATCCTGACTATGAAGAATGAAACGTTATTCCCGGATGTATGAAAGTAAACATGTACTGTGATGGATGTTGAAACAAGCTGAATATGGCAGATGACAATTTTTGATGTTTCAAGGATTTTCACATCATTTTCCATTTCAATCTACTGTACCATAAAAGTGATTCCATACCTGTTAATGCTGACTAGCTCGATCTTGTGAAATGATCATTCAATTATGTGAATATGATCATATAAATGTCCTACCAGTAAAAGGAACATTAACATTTGGTGTTAGAATAATTATATCAACAAAATAGGAGTTCACACCCGTGAGCAAACAGAAATACTGACTTAAGCGTATTAAGAAGTTTAATACATTATATCATTAAAATAATTAATTTTCACCACATATAATATAAATAGCTACTCGATACTGCTTCTACAATGGTTAATGTGAACGAAGCAACTGTCGAAAAGTGTTTGAAAAGTTTCCTTGTTTTGCACTTGCCACTTGGATGAATTTAAATTGGAAATTATTTCACAATATCTGGTCGACATACTATGAAGTATGAAGTAGTTTGGCACATGTTTAACTTTAAATGTGCACCATGTTCATTTGGAAATCAAAAAGCAGTTAACAGTAGTTGTCTTTTGCAATGCAATTATTTACCAGCTTCACAAATATATGGCGACACTTTGTATTTGTTTTCCAGCTCAACAAATCAGAAGATGCTTTCATGTTTATCATTGTTGAGATAAATCAGTTTGCAGAAAACATTTAAACCCCAAAAAAATATTTATAAAATAATAAAACGATTAAGAAAAAGATTTTCTAGGCTGTTTTTTTATCTGAATTGGATAGTTTTTGAGACTACATTGCTTCAAGTCGTTTCATCTCAAGGGCCCATCATACGAGCATACAATGGGGCAGAGGGTTGTAGCACATCGCAAGAAGTTCGATGGGTTGAAGAATCAAGATTATTTTCTGATCCTAATCCATGACTGGTACATCAAAGGCTGTGGTATGTGCTATTCTGTCTGTGAAAGTACATTAAATACTCCCTGTTGCTAATCAGTAAGAGTAGCCTATTTGGTGGCAACATGTTTTTCATGAGACCATGTGTCGATATAACTCGACACTAATTAACTGATGACTATTAATCAATGTGTTCCGGTTGTGTCGTTAAACAAACATCGTTTATTGATTGATGGCTATATTTAATAAGACTGACAAGTGCATCATTATAGACAATGTGTGTTTCATCTGATTATATTTGCAGCAACACACATTACTTGAAGGTGAACCTTTACAGGGTTAGAGATTCAATATTTGTCTTTATGTACACCAGCATTTGAAATCTGGTATCTAATTTTGGGCCATTTCATGGTATTTGTGAAGTGGTATAAAAAAAATTAAAGTTTGAATCTAAGCAAAATACCAATTGCATGTGTTAGATATATTATATATTATATATAATATATCTAAACTAATTTGAAAACCAGAATTTTGGTCAAAATTTTTACCTCTTGATAAATGCAAATCAGGTTTTTCATATAAATCATGTAAATCAGCGTGTCGGACAGGCCACATGTTTTTCTTAGTTTTCTTCT
>JAULBR010086370.1:0-13020 GCA_032355825.1 Melanodrymia aurantiaca
CAATACTCTGACTGACAAGGGTCTAGATGGACAGTGTGTTGGTTAGACGACCTTGTAATACAATACTCTGACTGACAAGGGTCTAGATGGACAGTGTGTTGGTTAGACGACCTTGTAATACAATACTCTGACTGACAGTGGTCTAGATGGACATTGTATTGGTTAGACGTCTAATCAACATAACGTCCATCGTCTAACCAACACACTGTCCCTCCATCTAGACCTTTGTCAGTCAGAGTATTCTCGGACTAAATCGATTGCAGCATTATTATTACAACAACAACAACAACAACAACAACAAACTACCTTTCGTTTGGACTTATTGTGAACTTGCGAAGCAGAGCCGATGTGCGTGCCTGGTAGTTTCCTCACCGTCAGTTTGACCACGATGATGGTGTAGGCTCCTATCATGATGGCTACCGGGACGAAGAACATGAAGATACTTACAATGGTGTAGTAAGCGATCTTGCCTGGTTGATACGTGTTACACTCGCTGTCCTTGTACAGTGTGGGCCACACCTGATGGCACCACACCTGTAGCCGGTCCTTCCACTGGATCTCGACGACTTGTCTAATGATCAACTGTGGACTTGCGACGCAGAAGGAGATAAACCAGATGCCCATGATGACCATTTTTGTACATCTATTGTCCCACTTGGCCCTGAACGGGAACACGACGGCAATGAATCTCTCGATGGATATCACGGTTAATGTAAACACGCTGGAGTTCAAGACCAGAACTGAATGAAAAAAAAAATTTGAAAAAGAATATCTAAATTACCCGTATGCTTCAACATAAGGCGTATCATAAAATATTGTTTGTTTCCGGTTACCCGACCGATCCTAATTTGAACCTGCCGACCTTAAATCTTTTTTCGTATGTCCAAAACATTTTTGTAATAATAATTTTATATAATATTAATAATGCTAATGCTGCAATATAGAGTAATTTATGGAGACAATCTAAATAAACGAATTTTCATTGTTTCATAAATGTATTTTCCCATTAATATTTTTAGATGGGTCCATAATTAGCGAAATATCTATTAATAATGTTGCCCTGTTTGTTGAGTAAGCTGTACATTCATGCAAGAAGTGAGATTCATCCTCAATTTTATTTGGACAAAAGGGGAAAAATCTTTGATCAGGTGATCGTTTGTGATAACGCCCTCTTTCGATTTCCAATGGATGACAACTTAATCTAAACAAAGTGATAGCTTTCTTGTCCTTATTTAATATGTAATTGAGATATGTTGAATATGCCATATATGTTCTTAATTTATTGCTGTTTCATGTAATGGGGTTAATGGGTTGAGATGCACTATAAAGCAAGTCATTAAACGAATATTTTAATTTAGCAGGAAATAAATCTAGTATTCTCAACCTTTCTTTGTTTAGTAATTTATCAATCGAAATATCTAGAGTTGAGCAAATAATTATAGTTTATACTTTTTGTTAGTAAACCACAAACATTAGAATATTTAAGTTTGATATCTTCAATGAGTGCCTTATGGATGACCACAATCTGTTGTAATAGTTTAACATTAACATTATTACATTATAATTATGATAATGGGAATATTCCCAGCTCACTTCTGGAATGGATTTACAAATTTGTATAACAGCATGATTACACAATTTTTGTTTTCCCAGTTATGAACGAGCGAGTTATGACGTACATTGATAGTGTCTAATCCATGGCCCAGATTTCAGATGCGTATCATTATGTGTATAATTATTGGGTTACAGATGACATTAAACATTTGGAGTAGAGTGGCAGTAGGTACGTGCTCATCCGACGTTAGTTTACATCTTACTTTAAACCAGTATAAGGGGTTAATGTGACTTTAAAATAGATTATTTCCTGGATATTTTTATACCAAAATTAACTGGTTGGAAGGTTCTTTTGAATGACATAAAGTGTATTTACCAACTGATCATTATAACATACACAGGTCACTTGAAACATGAAAAAAGCAACATTTTTGCTGTGGTGACATGATCTTTTGACCTTTGCTGACATCATCAATGATCTGATTGGTTACTAATTTTCACCAAATACACATACATTAGTACCAAATATGTTGAAATCTACCCATTACTACTATTATTATAGTCAATTTTATTTGCCCCCTCCCTTTAAATATTGTTAAAAATCTATTTCATATGTAATGTTAAACATTGGCCCAACAGGTACACCTGGAACAAGTTTATTCCATGTTAACATGATTTTTCCTAACCCTTGGACCCAGGGGTACTTGTAAATACCCACGAAGTTGGATAGTTGGGGAGCGGGGAGGTGGTGCATGGGGAAACCCAGTAGCCCATAGACTAATAATGACGTTCACTAATTTGCATATTTATGTACCTAATTTGCATAATATCAAATTTTAAGCATGGTCAACATTACTGATGACCCTAACATGTATATTTAGATGATTACTTGTGGAGATATCAAAGAAAATAGCAATTTCTTTAATGGCTATATAGCTGAATTTGCATATTTGCGAGTTGCTACAAAATTGCTCAAGGGTGCCAAAGTGGCATCATTCGGAATATTGAATCAGATTGTTTGTTCATCACGAAAATGCAATAATACTTTGTGCGGACCCGTTTTCACACTTCACTGGCCAACACCCGGACCTGAAGGCAGTGCCCCACACACCAAAAGTAGGTCACTGTAACCTGTATATTGAAGTCTGACCTACATAGGACAATTACAGGTTTTTACAATATATCTTGTACACTAGATCTATGATAATAACAGGGTCATCAAAAATGTGTGAGTGGTACTCGTAGAGGTCACTGTAACCTATATCTTTAACACAAACCTACATTGAATAAAACTACATGTATGTTTCTGGAGCATATCTTGTTCACTAATTGAAATACACATGTAGGGTATCAAACTTTGTATATGGGTAAGCCATGTTATCCTTGAACATGAAGTCCTTGCTTCGAGTTACATCCAGTTTAGGATTATATTTGACTACTTTTCGTTTCACAGACAAGTGCAGAGCACATGCAGAACCTACTGGAGACAAAAACACTTGCGTTGAATCAAGCTGACCGACTGCTCAATCAGAACAGAGCAAGGGAGGCCCACTTTGAAGCTGAGGTACGTACAATCACTAATCCTACTCTACTCATAGATTAATCTAATCATTCGTAATGGGCTGAATTACTCGTTTCCCCACCAATTATTTCCCCTGATACAAACAAACAACTATTACTTCCGGTCCATTAGTTTCAGATGCTATTTGTACGGCTGACATGGCAACAATTGAAAGATGAATTTGTTATTAGCACATTAAGGCCAACTGTATTTAAATTAGGTCATATTTAATGATGTGAGACCTAAAAATGTTAATTGTCAGTCATGGAAGAAATTCTAAAAGTGTTTTATTTTTTATTTATGTAATGTAATTTTATCAAAACGTGAAAATATAATGAATTTGCAGTCACACAAATTCACTTTTGTTAACACCCATGGTAATGTGTACAAAACTAGATAACTTTGGTGGCCATCTTGTATATGATCCCAAATGGACACCTTCGCAGGGTCAAAATTTGGTGCACAATCCTGATTTGTAAATAACAATAGTATATGCATCATAAAAAAAGTAAAACAGTGTAATAGTTCTATTTTTTTTACTTATAGGGGATGGAAACCCACATGTTGAAAATTTCATTTTTAATTTATCTAATTTTTTACAATTTTTTGCCAAATGCCAGTGTCTGAAAGTTGCCACGGAGCTTTTCAGACCTACAGGGTTGAGATTAATAGAATCTATCACCGGTGGTAGGTATAGATAGGGCAATTCCAACCCAAGGGAGAAAATGTTTTTATGTGAAGGCCAAGCTTTAGCGAGGCCTTTGCAAAACATTTTCTCCTGCGGGTTCGAATTGCCCTATCTATACCGATCAAAACGGTGATTGATTCTTTTACTTGCTTATTTAACTGCATTAGCAACACAATTGTACACAAAAGTTTTGTGAACCATTCGTATGTACATGGCGCCTACTAACCCCATTAATAATACTCGTAAAAATATAATCCCCAGGGAAAAAAACACGTAATAAGATATAAATGTGAAAATGTGCATTTGCTAAAATATTAAATGTGAAAAATAATGCGACATGAATAATTGGAAACTTTGCTAATAAATATTACAAGAAAATCATAAACAACATGACGTCATCTGTGCTTGTAACATATTACGTCATTCTCACTGGCGTATGTAGAAATCGTCTGGACCTGTGGGTCTGGACAGATTTATCTAGCACCTCTAAAAATCTGGATAATTCTGTCCAGTGGGCAAGAATAACCTATCGATCAGACTCTCATGAGCAATTCTCTTTGTACTTTACAGTGACATTCATGCTTAAAAATTGAGAATGACATTTTTTAAATAGTATACACGTAGTCTTGTTGTGTTTTATTGCAGACTTATACTATTAAGAAATTGTTAAAAGAGGCTGAACAGAAAATTGATGTGCATCTTGAACAACTTGATGGAAAGGATATTGCTTTTGAGAACATCCGAAATGAGCTTGATCTAAAAAAGCAAGATCTCGAGAGGTAAGTCTCTATTTGTGTAATTGATGTTTTGACTGCACATACATGTAGCATGGGTGGGTTCTGTGTTTCAACGTACGCCTGTACTGTGAAGTAACATGTATTTGAGGTATAATCAATGTTCTTGCTGCTAATAAAAAGAGTATCATATGGTAGATGCATAATCAATGTCCTTGCTGATAAAAATAGTAGCATATGTGGTGGAGTCATAATCAATGTCCTTGCTGATAAAAATAGTAGCATATGTGGTGGAGTCATAATCAATGAACTTGCTGCTAACAAAACGAGTAGAATATGTCATTAAGGAATAACCAATGTTCTTGCTGCTAATAAAAAGAGTGCATGTGCTGGAGGCATAACCAAGATCAGATGTTAATAAAAAAAGGCTACATGTAGTTTATTTGGCAGCAGTGCTTTTGTTCTGGACGATGCGTTAAAATATGTTGTGTGTTTGACACTCATGAGCCCATGATTAAAAGGAAACATTGTCAAATTATGTGGCACTGATAAGCAACAATTGTCATAGTGCGGATAAACCAGACCGCAGTCTGTAATCATCTTAGTCTGGTGTCATTTCACAGAAATGTGCTTATTTAGCGAAGTGTGAGCGTTTTTGGGTGATTATATCTAACATCAGGGTTTGCGATGACGCGTAAATCACGTATTGACGCATTTTTTTGGACCCGTGACTCCTGCTTTCATTTTGTGCGTGGTCGTGTATTCTTTACTAGCTATTAGAATATTGCCCAAATAGTAGCTTGTAATCTAAATGACCAAATCACCCAAAAATGCCTGCACATGTTACATTTTGTGAAAACGGGACCTGACTATCTGAGTAGACTAGCTGGTTCAGGAAGTGTCAACATGGCTTCATCTTAATCACCAGACCAATACTGCCCTGCAATGGCAAATGGAAGTAAGTAACATTGTTCATGAAATGGCTCATTGGCATAAGGAAGTATGTACAGTTGCTCTAAACGTATCGTAATTGCTGTCCGACTGCACGATATGGCAATATATAACTCTAAATTGTGGTATTTGTGTGCAAAAAGTACTAAACGAATACAACGTTTTCATTGATAACTCGAAATATTGATAACGTCACTTACTTCCTTTTGCCATAGCAGGGCAGAATAGCTGGTTCAGGAAGTGTCAACATGGCTTCATCTTAATCACCAGACCAATGGCAAAAGCTGAAAAGAGTTTTTGTATTTATTGAAAATGTGTTGAATGTTATGAGTACATGTATGTATTGTGTGCTCTTGGTTGGATAGCATTAGAAACATTGTTTAAGATATTCTGAGGGCTTCTACATGTATCTCACTGTTGATTTTGACATATCCATTATTTTTAATATATGATTTGGTTTTGATATACTTTCAGATTGGAAGAAAAAGCAGTTGAACTTGCAGTTCTGAAAAATGAACACGTCAACCTTCTTGAAGAGTAATATAATAATTTTCTTCGTTACTGATTGTTTGAAATTGCTGATAAAGGTGTGCACTTGGAATTTATGTTACTTTCCAATCGTGGCATCGCAGGAAATGAAACGGCAGATTTAGCTGCTAAGTCTGCTTTGAATTTGTCTCGTGTCAAGATGGGTATTCCACACACTGATTTTAAACATGATATTGCCAGATATGTTTGGGACAGTGCAGAAGCAAGCAAGCTTCATTCCGTCAGCCCGTCTTGGAGAGTGGCAGTCCTATAGATTGATCAGCAATGATGAGGTTGTCTTGTGTCGTTCTCGTATTGGCCATACACATTTAACACATTTTTATTTTAAAAAAGGACGCTCTACCTCAGTTTGACCACTGTCAGTGTACATTGACAGTTCGTCACATTTTGGTAGAGTGTGGTCATTTACAGGCAGTTAGACATAATGTACAGTATTTGGTAGCAGATGCGTGGTGGAATCATTTAGGTTCCACCCACCACTGATTTTAAAATTCCTTCAGGAAACAGGTTTTTATGATCAGTTTTTAGCGTATTTATTTGTATCTATTTTATTGAATGTAGATACACATGTAGTCCAGTGGATTAGCACAATGTTTGTGCACTTTTGGAAACAAGCATGAAACTTTGCACGCACATATATATGATCAGTGTGAATAATTATAGCTATGCTGCTATAGAAACACTTCGGCAAGACCTGTTGGGATAGGTGGTGCCAGCTGTTTCCCTTGCAATTTATTTACGCCCTAAATTCACATGAAAATCAAACATTTGATGCTATTCTTTTAAATATCATTGCAGCTTTATGAGGTATCCATTTTAAGTGATTTTCTTCTGTCAGAACACTGCTTACATGTATCTATCATTGGTCAGAATCTTGTCAAAATCCTTTTAATCAGTTGCATATTGTGTGCCAGGCTTTATTCAAAGTAAATGATACAAGGCAAGTGGTTTATAACGTGATCGGTTGTAATTATTTTCCGGATCATATCGTAAAGAAAACCAAAAATCTCCGACGTCTGTGTCGTGACATATTCACAAGTTTTAATTAATTGCAGTGTGTGTGTGTGTATGCGTGCGTGCGTGCGTGTGTGCATGCGTGCATTAATGGAACAAAAACGGAATTTGTTTAACACTGAAACAGAAAAAAAACAGAATTTGTAAAATTCTAAAACAGAAAAAGAAAAAATCTGAAATGGAAAATCAGTGCCTCTACTATCATAGTAAAATATTATGTATAGACATGGACCTTTCAGGAATGTACTGCTAAAATGAAAACAGACTACATTCATGTCATATGTGTAGTTTGCCCACGTTTGAATTTGACTTTTTAAGGCACCAAAGTGAAGAACGAGCTTTCTCCTCACTGAAACAAGAGCATCGGACTGTCAGTGAAATGCATGAAATGTTGCAAAAACACCATCAATGTCTCAAGCAGCAGAACGACATGTGAGACATTTGTTTTAACAATATTATGTATTTTTCATAGCATTTGATTGTAGAGAATCAATCGCAGTTTTTACACAAATATAATCTGTTTAAGTATGGAAACGCAGTTATGCTTTAAGAGACCAAAAATAATCATGTTAACCATTCTATACTTCGTGTCTGAACATTTGTAGTATTTTTTTCATAGATAACTTCATTGTCCTCAAATATTGTCATTTACGCAATCGTAGTGTAATGTCATGCCTAACGCTGTCGCAAGTGACATTATAACCTCTTCATTAAACCGGCCCCAGGACTATAAAACTCCTATCGGAAATATACCTATCTATAAATGCAACGTAATGAAAAGGAAAATTTTAATTATTACTGAGACAAACATATATGCACCTAAATATTGGCTATGGTCTATGGATGTCCATGTTGGAAAAGATTCTGTTGTATATAAAAAGATTAGTATATTATGTTCTGATTGGTTGTCATGCATTACCTGTCTAGAGCGGCAGGTGTCATGGTTAACTAGACTATGTCTGGATTGTGTATTCGCTAAACAAATATATTATATGTATTCTAGTTTTGTGCACATACTTTTTCTTTTTGTACGTTCTTTCTGGAACCATTATAATAATTCACAAACAAAACTGAATGTTTACATGTAATGTGGTATTTTTCGCTTCTGTGAATGTTGCTGACTTTATAGCCGTAGCCATAGCCTTAATATTAAAATATTCAGAAAAAAACCGCATAAATACATGTAGGTTAAACAAACGTCATCTAATCAACTCTTAAGTTATACATACGAGTAGGAATGTGCTCCAAATGAACTAACATAGAGGTGGTGGTGGTGGTTCAATCTAACTAGGAATTTGGTTATACTTACTACCTCCAGTCCAATTGGTTTCATTCTCACACACGGAAATTGCTAGGTATGACGACTCAGCAATGTCGAACAATGTGTTGAAGAATGCCAAGCAGGTGAATCGACCTTTCAGATAGTTCCCAGTTGACTGGTTCATACCCAGGGTTATGATAGCAGGAGTTCCAAGAACCCAATAATTTGTTCCTTCCGATTCCCCGGATGAATTGGTTTCTCCGGATGAATTGGTTTCCCCGGATGAATTGGATTCCCCGGATGAAATGGTTTCCCCGGATGAATTGGTTTCCCCAGATGAATTGGTTTCCCCAGATGAATTGGTTTCCCCAGATGAATTGTTTTCCACGGATGAATTGGTTTCCCCAGATGAATTAGTTTCCCCGGATGAATTGGTTTCCCCGGATGAATTAGTTTCCCCGGTTGAATTGGTTTCCCCAGATGAATTGGTTGCCCCAGATGAATTAGTTTCCCCAGATGAATTGGTTTCCCCAGATGAATTAGTTTCCCCGGATGAATTGGTTTCCCCAGATGAATTGGTTTCCCCAGATGAATTGGTTTCCCCAGATGAATTGGTTTCCCCTGATGAATTGGTTTCCCTGGATGAATTAGTTTCCCCGGATGAATTGGTTTCCCCGGATGAAATGGTTTCCACGGATGAATTGGTTTCCACGGATGAAATGGTTTCCCCGGATGAAATGGTTTCCCCAGATGAATTGGTTTCCGCAGATGAATTGTTTTCCACGGATGAATTGATTTCCCCGGATGAATTGGTTTCCCCAGATGAATTGGTTTCCACGGATGAATTGGTTTCCACAGATGAATTAGTTTCCCCGGATGAATTGGTTTCCCCGGATGAATTGGTTTCTCCGGATGAATTAGTTTCACCGGATGAAATGGTTTCTCCGGATGAATTGGATTCCCCAGATGAAATGGTTTCCTTGGATGAATTGGTTTCTCCGGATGAATTAGATTCCCCCGATGAAATGGTTTCCCCAGATGAATTGGTTTCTCCAGATGAAATGGTTTCACCGGATGAAATGGTTTCCCCGGATGAATTGGTTTCTCCAGATGAATTAGTTTCACCGGATGAAATGGTTTCCCCGGATGAATTGGTTTCCCCAGTTGAATTGGATTCCCCAGATGAAGTGGATTCCACGGATGAATTGGATTCCCCATCTCCTGAACCCATTATTCCTGCAACCTCTGCTGTGACGCTGCCAGTGTCGTTAAATATCTTCACGTTTCCACCCACTGTCAAATCTGCCTGGACGCCAATGAAGTTCCACCGGTTCCTCACGAGAGAGTGAGCTGACGTACTAGCGATCACATTGTTACTCCCTTCAGTGAACGTAACCTGGAGGACATTATTTTCTACAGTGAGCAGGATCTCACAGATTTTGTCACTTTTTGGAGAGTCAGACTTGAAATGAAATAATGTCCCCGAGTCTGATTCGGGGAAGATGTAGACGGTGAAGGCAATGTTCTTGTACTGAATACCACCCGGGAACGTGAGACGTATATACTCGGAACTGCCGTCCAGACTCAGCGCTCTGTAGTTAAGATAGGGATGTCCAGTTGCCACGTATATTGTATCGCTGGGGTAGTTTACGAACTCGTTGTATCTGGCTTCCCTAGAAGCACTGAGGTCTCCCAAGGGCCAGTACAGTCTTGGAACTGCGTATGCATGTGTGTATTCTGAAATTACAGCATGATTGGTCATTACTATTAAGATGAGAAAATATAAGATTCAATATTAACAACTGTTAACATATACATGTATGTGGAATGTTGATCCTCCCAGCTCAACATGCTGGCTACGGGCGTGATTTTAAAACTCATTTGAGTCATTTGTAATCAGTGCAATTTGATTATATTGTTTGATTACGTTTCGCCATGTTTTCAAATTCACCAAATATATCATCTGTGACTCTTTACTTTCGATTATTGGCAGGGTCAAAATACGTTAAAAACAGTTCAAAGGGACTGAAATTACTGTTCTTAATCCGGAATAACGGGGTGGTCTTACTACTGGCTAATGTTTTAATGTAAATAAATATATATCTCTCGTCACAAATACTTCAACAATAATAATAATGGTATAGATGATCGTTGTTTGGGTATTACTGATACATGTGCAAGTGAACAATAGTTATTACCTGAAACCAATGTCAAAAGTAGCAAAATTGAAATCTTCATTTTGTTTTCTCAAATATTCTGTGTGATTGGAGCTGAAACAGATAAGAAGAACTTTTTATTACTAAAAATAGTAACACAATCTTCCTAACATTGGATATGCCAGCTTTTAGTCCCGTTGTCAGATGCTGAAAAAATGGCCGAAACTGGAAGTCGGGTACATGCGATATTTTATGATGGTTTTATGTCATTTAGGATGTCCTGAGTCAAAACTTGTATAATCTTTGTCATCATTGAGCATATTTTTGCAGTAATGTTTAATCCATACATGATGAAAATGACTTGGATGGAGAAAATGATGAATTGTAAATTAATGTTGGTTCATGTACATTGTATATAAAGATAATCTGCTTGTGGTCGATGGATCCACTTTTCTTAGTGTCATGTTGTTGCTTTTCCAATTACAACCATTGGTATAATATTTATCAAAGACTATCATGTCCGTGAGGAAAGGGCACATAAAAGACACCTTTTTGCTAATAGAAAACGTAGCCCATGTGACAGTAGCGATCTCTGAAATAGCGGTGTGTTTGAAATCCAATAGTTCATGATTAATTTGCAATGTGCTCTTGTTGTGTAGTTACAAAAACATTTGATTTTCATTTTTACCTTTATCACATGCATTTTATTATACAACATATTTCAGCTGGTAGATAATGTATAATATGATGCATATGATTTTATTAAACAATTACATGTTGGTTTTAAAAAATACGCACATTTAGTTTTAACTTTAAAATTAAGTTTTAATTTCAGTATCGTTTTGGGCCAGTTTAACGAAAATTTGTCAACCCCTGATAACCAATGCTTACAATCTATTTGAAAGAAAGTTCAACCCTTGATAACTGGGTAACGGGTAATGTGGTTTAACGCCTTCATCCATCCGAAGGATGTTGTAGAGGGTGCTGATATTGAGGTGGCGTTCTGACCGTAGGCGTTTTTAAAGCTGTTTATAAAAATCTCA
This sequence comes from Melanodrymia aurantiaca, assembly GCA_032355825.1. NCBI lineage: Eukaryota > Metazoa > Mollusca > Gastropoda > Neomphalida > Peltospiridae > Melanodrymia > Melanodrymia aurantiaca. Next base: position 11,512 of record JAULBR010086370.1, read on the forward strand.
TCAAAGTCCGATGTAACCAATGCATGCAATCTATTTAAAAGCATTGCCTGGCATTTGCTATACATAAATACGTTAATGCAGTTTCTGAATCAAGACATGCCAAATGACATAAAACAATCATAAAACATCATATACATGTACACGACTTACACGTCCAACTTTTATTCTGCAGGGCTATTTTTTTTTCTTTTACAGATTAAAAAAAACAGCAACCAAAAGAAGAATAGATCTGCATAAAGATTCAAAACAATACTTATAAGCTTGTACACAAATATAAACGACAAATATTATGACTTTATAACATCTTGTGTGTGTAATTATTTAGTAATAACTTATTTATTTAAGTACGTGCTTATAAATATCCAATTAAGTTTCAAGCACATCTGTCCTCGGCTTCCTGCCCGCTACAGATGTTAATGTTAGTATGAGAGAGGAGACCCGCTATACTTGATAAGCACTTTCTCACAAACAGGACATACCACAGCCTTTGTTACACCCGCTATGGACACTGGTCAGTGTAAATGATAGTACATTGTATATCTAAACATTGAGCCTTGCGGAGCAATCACTCAAGGTTGGATTCGGTACTGGGAGTGAAAACGTCATATGCCACGCATAGGATTCGAACCCAGTACCTACCAGTCTTAAAGTCTGATGCGTCACGGAGGCTGGAGGTAGTGCATATATATTATAGTTAAATGTTATAACAAACGTAGTTAAATGTTTTGGTAAAATCTGAAAATAATACTCAAAATTAATAGGCCCCTACTGTAATATATTTTATGCAGTACGCTAGCTTGCTTTTGTCGAAAAGAAGCTTTTGTTTTATCAGTGAAAGCAAAGACTTACTTGTAACATCTCGATTTGAACTTTACATATTCATGAAGTTCCAACCATTCAAGTGTTCCATCAGATTATGAATGTATCGTAGCCAGTTCAAAAGAGATCGCGAACAATGCTGCGTTAATGCATTCTGTAGCCCTGGATACCTGTTGGTATATAGATCTTTAAATCTATAGTTCTTAAAGTTACAGTCTCATAGTTGTAAGTGCTATATTTCCCCTTTTCAATATGTATTTGTTATAATACGACTGCAAATAAATCAATCGCACAAAAATTAGTTAGTATAATTTTAACAGGAAAAAATTAGTTTGTAAATGTATACATAAAAAAAACGTGTAACCCGCGAAGTACGTTGCATAAAAAAAACTCACGTGTGTAACCAGGATTCGGTTATATAAACATGAACTCACACACAGAGTTAAACTTTCCTTCTAATTCTCCATTGAGTTTCCATGAAACTTTCATCTTGTTTTAATCACCGCAACTTAGGATTAAGGGAATTAAATTTTACAAAATTAAAATGTATTTATAAAATAGGCGGTAACCGCCATTTTGTAGCTACAGGTATAAGACTGTAACTTCCACAGCACAAAACATTTTTATGGGCTATTTTCCGTTCCAGCAAGTGAAACACGTCTGGTTTATCAAATTCCGTGTTGTGTGCTA
>JAULBR010086381.1:0-13018 GCA_032355825.1 Melanodrymia aurantiaca
GTAGGACGACTGCCACTCTCCCTGGTCAGCCTGTAGGACGACTGCCACTCTCCCTGGTCAGCCTGTAGGACGACTGCCACTCTCCCTGGTCAGCCTGTAGGACGACTGCTACTCTCCCTGGTCAGCCTGTAGGACGACTGCCACTGGCGGGACGACTGCCACTGGCATGATAATGAGATAAGATTCAAACTTAGAGTTTTAGCTACTTATGTTTCTCACGTCGTTGGGAGAAAATTACATCAACGAACGACAACTCTCTGACATCTCCTATTCCAGTTTTGAGGAAAACACTTCACTCTAACAGAATGTCATTTGTGTTACATTGTCATTGCGAATAGAATTGAAACTCCAGGTGCGAGCCTTTGTCAGTTGACGGAGACTGCTCCTGTCGTTTGTTTAGTTAAAATAATGATGAAATTAATTGAATACCGTAGAAATATATATGTATAATCTTTATTTGCAATAACAATAAATTAAATTTTCACAATAAACACATATATACATATACAATTTAGCATACATACATAACATATAGATACAAATTACACAATAAGTAAAAGCATATAATAGATATTATATAGCTTACATGTAGGTCTAATTTAATAATATTTTTCAATAGTAGTACATGTACACATATTAAAGTTACAGTCTCATAGTTGTAAGTGCTATATTTTGCTATTTTAATATGTATTTGTGATATACAATTGCAATACATCAATCGTACAAAAATTAGTTAGCATAATTAACATGAAAATTTTTATTTGTCAATGTATACACACTAACAAAAATAAAAAAATACATGTGTGTAACCAGGGCCGGTTTTTAAACATGAACTCACACACGAAGAGTTCAACTTTCCTTCTAATTCTCCATTTCGTTTCCAATACGATTTCATCTTGTTTTAATAACCGAAAAGGAGTATGTGGTTTAGTTATAGAAAGTATGAAACGATGTGATTGTTATTTTTTACATTCTGCTAAATTGATCGGGTCTCCCTAAATGTTCTACTAGTAAATGACCATATTTTACCAAAGATGTGTTCAAGATGGGTCGTTAAACAAACATACTTTATCTTGTCGAGGCTGCTATTATATGTTGCAATGACTATTCAAGGCTCACCTTCAGAATCCAAATCGTGTATTTGTGTTCCTTATTTGCCTCAGGGTGAAGGACCGACGAAACTCGGCAGTAGAGGCACTAACCGTGTATGTGAACAACGTCATTGACGAAACGCCTTCTATCGTGATGTCCAGCACCATCGTTATGCCAGAAGAATTACTCACTGGGACATCGCTTACGGGTTTTTATATAGCGGAAGACAAAGATGTGAACGATACAATGACATACAGCATAACTGGTGAGTTGTGAAGACATACAAACTTCGATCATATTGTTAAAAATAATACTCCCAATTTCGCAATTTATATTGTGCCACCAAGAGAAGAAGAATGAATTCACAGTACGTTAAGGAACAAAGTACATTTCATTTACATATAGTAATTACACGTATATATAGCAAATACAAGTATATAGCAACTACATGTGTATAGCAACACAAGAAAATAATCTATTTTGTTATCAAAGATAAATTTCAAACAAACAATTTTGTAACAAGGTTTATTATTTTTTAAGTTTGTTGGCAGAAACCCGCTACTTCTATTTGATAAATAGCAAGGGATCTTTTAAATGCACTTTCCCACAGACAGGACAGTAGACACCACTGTCTTTGTTAAAACAGTTGTGGACACTGATCGGTGTAAGTGGAGGTGCACCTACCCATGGTGGCTTGCGGGCAATCACTCTAATCGCATATGCCACGAATGGGATTCGAACTCGGTACCTACCAGTCTTAACCACTGAGCTACAGAGGGCGGTAGACAGGATTATAACCATGGTATCTATTTATCATTAAACTGAGTGTGACGTGATCCTATATGAACGAATATTGGTAGGTGACGGATAACACTAAAACATTCTGTGAAGAAAAAAAATATCACTAGTCACTATCTTGTACCTTGATACGATGTTTTCTTTTTCGTTTGCTGATTCGTAGTATTGGCAGTTTGAATGTTAACATTGGCAGGACAAGATAGCAATGTGTTCGAGATCGATTCTGATACGGGAGCGCTGGTAGTTGTAGCGAGGGTAGACAGAGATGGCTCAGCCGGCAGGAAAGAGTTGCAGATAACGCTCACTGTGGAAGACTCGGCAAGCTTAAAGGCCGTGTCAGATGTTGTCATCACTGTTCTAGATGTTAACGACAATCCTCCACTTTTCTCACAAGCCTCTTACGTCGCGGAGGTGAAGGAAAATGCTGGGAATGGTATGATACTGATACATCTAGATCTGTGTTAACACTTTTACACAAACAATATTTCTCGATAGTAATGACCCATTTGATATAATAGTTCATCCAGATTAAAGACCCCCGATGACCACGTTTGGCGCCATTGTGCTAAATCTTCAGACAACAGCGTGACCATAAAAATGTTGGGGCACCCATATGCAACGAATGGGATTCGAACCCAGTACCTGCCCGTCTGAAGTCCAAGGCGTTAACCGCTACATCACTTCGTAAATGTTGTTTTTGTCAACTCTCCCAGAAAATATAACAGGAAACGTGTTACGTATGTCCTAAAGTTCTTCAACCATGGACTTTAAATCATTATCGAATTTCGAATTAATGAGGTAACATCAGGTTTGAAAAACAAATCGTGTATCTGGTATTAAACGTAATGATACAAGCAAATGTCTAAATTGGTTAATTACCATTGACAAAATAATATAAGAATATATTCTTTTGAAAATATGGGACAACATCGACATTAATGCACACATATTATAAGGCCATCTTTCTTTCCATCTTATTGATTTAAACTCGGTTAAATAAGGAGAACATTTTGTATCGTAAGCTCTCTATAAGTATAACTCATTAGTATAAAATGGCAACACAACAGGCTTAAAAGCCATATTGGCTTTATCTGAATTATAGGCATTGAAGTATAAATGGTTTCTTGCATCAATTAAACACTTTAGACTGAAGAACTTAATAATAATTATATCGAAATTAACATATTAAACAGAACTTTGAGGAATATGCATCCACTAGTCGTAACTGTATGATGCTATGTATTACATCAACATCTAACGGAGTACATGACAGTACACATTATAAACACGACTAAACTGGCTTCATTTTCTAAGGACGACTGGTTAACATACTGTCAAGTGACATGTGAATCGGTGTAGTAGATTCGAATCCTAATTGTGCACACAAGTGGTTCTTTTTCCATTTCTTTAACACATAGGAAAGAGCATTCTCCAGTTGACCTGCTCCGACATTGATGACGGCGTCAACGGGGAAACGGTGCTTTCCATCGTCAGCGGCGACGATACAAATTCTCACTTCTTTCTCACTGGGCAGGACTTGTACGTTGATGCAGATACTGTCGACTTTGAATCACTGGAACAAAAGGAGTTTAAGTATTTGTTGACGATTCACTGTGTCGACCAGCCAGAAGATGAAAACACATATACAGCATCCACAGTAGTCGTCGTGACGGTATGATTCTTATAGTTCTAATTGTAACGAGCACTGAATTATAGCAGCTAGGTATATGCTTTTAGATGACATCTATGTTTACAGTTGCACCAATATTTTATACGCATAACGTCTCCGGTAGGTAGCCTACTATATATTTTACAATCAATTTGTATTCTAGACAACAAGTTGCGGGAGCAACAGCATTGTTGCATGTTTAAATAAATAAATGGATGAAGCCAAACATAAATGTAGAATCTACTTGGCTAAAAATAAAATGCTCTATATATATATAACCACGGTATTCAATATGAAACTTTCGAGACATCAATAGTTTGAAAGCAGAACATAAAATAGAAAATAATATTGTGAACAGAACACACAGTAAAACAACATACATTTATTATGAATTGACGTCTAGATCCTGCCAGACAATGAGAATATCCCAGCTTGGGTGAGTCCAGTAGCAGATGCAAATGGTGCGTTTCCGGAAAAATCATTTGATGAGGACGTGGCGCCGTCTACCGTAATAGAGACGTTTTTAGCATCGGACGATGACATGGGACAAGATGGGTCAATTACCTACGAAATAATTTCTGCAAAAGCTGGTGAGCGCTTCTTTAAAAAAAAAGAAAACAAAACTGCCAAGTACTTCACCATGACTAACTATGTTTGGTTGTACATTTAAAATAGCAAATAAAGCATAATTTGTTGTGAAAAGTAAAAACATTTTAGTATAGATTTATGTCTTTCTGTAATGTACTTAATGTAAGACCAAATCGTTACATGCTCATCAAATAATACACCAACAATACACGTGCATTGCATGTCTTCGTATAGCGGAGCGGGATTTAGCACAGCGCTTGCGAGTTCTATTGACGAATGTACTAAGTCGAAGGATCGAGCCTTCTCCGTTGGGATATTTCCCCACGACTAGTACAGCTAATGGTTTGGTGTGTGCTGATCTGTCTGTGTGAAAGTGCATCTATTTCGTCTTCTCGTCCATAAGCTACATCAGTTACTGTAGTCCAGTCTGCATTAAGTTAACAAACGAGCTGTTTTTAGGTTTTTCTATGTCACCATAGAGCTTGGTTTTTATGGGAATCTCGATGGGCTACTCAGATTGTCTCAATCCTTGATAGGTTGGGAATCTCTATAAATTGTGCTCCGTTGTTTGGTTTTTCAGACCACATCAGAAAGGTGGTGAAGGTGCTATCTTGGACGTTTTGAACATGTGCGTGTTTGATGTGACCTGTAAGGTGTTTCACCAGATACCATACTCATATTCAATAAGCATGAATACATAGAATACTTATAATATGTTTTAAGCAACATTTTGGATATTCAAATTATTCTTCAGATGATGGTTCGTCGGCAGTGAATTATTTCTCCCTTGGTAGTGAGAATGGAATTCTACGCACGATAAGAAATTTAGACAGAGATGTGGCCACGGGTGGATTTCAATACTTTGATATTGTTGTCATGGCAACAGATAATGGCACACCCAAGAAGAGCGTCACCGGATCTTTAGTGGTTAATATAAATGACGTGAATGACAATTTCCCCGAGTTTGACAGTTACTTGTATGAAGTTACGCTTCCCGAAGACACGTCGGTGGGTGATTTGGTTACCATGGTAACCGTCAGCGACAACGATGGCGACACTATTAGTATCTCAGTGGTTGGGACGTGGACGGATACATTCACTATCTCTGGTGACCGCGTGACGCTTGCTAAAGCACTCGACTATGAAGTTAAGCGTTGCTTGACAGCAATTATTAGGTAAATTATGCTTGCGCTAAACATCCTAACACTTTTAAGAAAACGAAGCTAAAACAAACCCTAGGAAGGGACATTGCGACATAATAATTTCTTTAAATTAGCGCTTCGTGAATTTCAATCTTAACGATGAACACACCATTATTTCACAACGATCTCGTTCATATCCAATGTAACCTTCCTATCTTTTTACAAAATAAGGCAATGTATGTTCAGAAGATAAACATTCTAATAAAAATGAAGAACTGTTCAATAATAATTATTGGTAATACTCCTGTATAATTGTGCAGGTATGACCAACGATCAATATCGTTTCAGTGCTAGTGATGGTACCAATGTAAGGAATGCGACATTGTCCGTGGAGGTCACCAATGTTATAGACGAAGCCCCAGTGATCGCTGTCTACGACCCGCTTGTTATGTACGAAGAACTACCCATAGGAACAGTTATTGGAGGAGTGTTTACAGTTACTGACGCCGATGAAGATGACTCTTTGACCTATGACCTACAAGGTACTGGGATTGCAGAACTGCTTTGTTAAATTGGCTTATAAAGCAGAATTAGAACTGATGCTATTTGCCAAACCAAACATAATAATATTTAAATGTAACTGAATATACTTGTTTAAATATTCAGATGCATTTCACCTGTTCGAAAGTGCGATTGAAATGTTGGAATAATTATCAATAATAATTAATCAATGCAAGACGAAAATATTGGCATTTATAATCCAAAATCATTTCAACACCATGATGTTGATTTACCGCAATAATACTCCAATTGATGATATATTTGTAATTATTCATGTATATAACACACACACACGCGCACGCACGTACGTACGTATGCACGCATGCACGCACGTACATACACACATACACGCACGTACACACACGCACACACACACACACGCACGCATACACGCACGTACGTATGCACGATAACGAAGTAAAATAGTAACGTCGGAGTTGACTTTTAGAATGCGCTGATAATTGTAGGTAAACATTCATTTGCAGAAGTTGCACCTTAACCATGAAGCAAAATGCCAAAACTTAGCATATATTTAACAACCATTATGTAACGTATTATGTAATTTGTGTCATATGCTCAATACTTAGCCAATTTAGTATGGATTATATATTGTAATAAAGTATCATATATGCCATGTCCTAGAGCAAGAATTATTTCATATCTTGTACAGTCAGACATTTTCTACATTTCAGGGTGAACCTTTCGAAAACAAATTGGTTCTAGATCCTGGACTATTGTTTTGATATGGGTATATGTATTTCAGGCACCGACTCTCAGTATTTGGAGATTAACTCTACCACCGGCGTCATCTCCATCAAACAAACGATTGATGCTGACGGTGCGAATGGACGTTCAACATTAGACCAACTGACACTCACCGTTCAAGATTCTGGAGGTCTGTCCGACAGTAGAGACCTCGTCTTCACCATCGTTGACGTGAACGACAACTCACCGCAATGTTCGCAAGACGTTTACAGAGTGAACGTCACAGAAAACACGGCAGTCGGTGAGTTGTAGAACACAGAGAGAGGGATCTAGCTCAGTGGGTAGAATATTCGTCTGTGGTGCGTCTTGGCAAAGGAAACCCGCTGTCGCCAAGTCTTGGGCTACTTTTACCGAAAAACAGCAGGGGGTCTTTTATGTGCACTATCCCATAGACAGAATATCACACACCACGGAATTTGATAAACCAGTCGTGTATCACTGGCTGGAACAGAAAATAGCCCATAAAATGTTTTGCGCGGTTGAGGATCGATCCCTTGACCCATCGTGCCACAGGAAGACATTCTACCTCTACACTACGTTCCGCTCCTCTTGGCAAAGGATTCATCCTCAGAATACCGATTAGACCATTGATTTTTTTCAATTCAAACCAGTTGTCCAAGACTAGTAGATCAAAGGCTATGGTATGTTCCATGCAATCTGTGGCAAGGTGTATACAGAAGAAGTTTTGCTGTTAATCGATAAAGAGTAGCCCATGCGCTGACAATTTAATTGTTAAAAGGATTGGAAATGCATGTGCATGATCCAAAATCAAAGCGAAAAAATCACTATAATTTCCAAAATCGTATACCTACATGTATACACACGAGAGTTCAAGGTATTGTGTGATACTGATACTTGGATATATATAATTTTAGATGCGCTTCTGTTGGAAGTTAGTTGTCCCGACGAAGATCAGGGAAATAATGGCAAAGTGAAGTTATCACTTGATGACGGGAACTCTGGCAACTGGTTCAAGGTCAATGGCATGGGTTTATACACAGACTCAGTGGCAGTCGATTACGAAGAAACATCTCCAAGTTATACTATAGTCTTAACCTTACTGGCTACAGACTCTGCCGAAAGTGGCTCACAACGGCTAGACGTTGCAGTTGTTATTGTTCAGGTATTCTTTAATTGCTAATTCACTATATAAGTCACCGACTGTTATCAACCCAATGCTGACGGATTTACACCTGTTATGTCTGATTTTTATAAGCCTACTGGTACAGGCGTGTTGGCTCCTCCGATCTGAACTTTATCTCTGCACATCGCTTCAACTACTTTTCTATCGACCACAGGGGCTACCAGTTGTGCGTCCATAAGCCCCTTTGTGGCTTTAGAACTGTAAAAAAACACCTCATCTAACATGTTTATACATTTACCTTTTACAATACATGTAATAGTCCGAACTTCTCTTATTCGCTTTGGTTGTCCGTCTAAATTTCACTTTTGGCTTATTAATTATTTGAAATTCACTAATTAAAGTTTCTAATTATCCATATCACTACATGTATATTATAAAGCGTTTATCTGAAAAAATGGTTAATTATAAACATGATACATTCTAGTTGTTATTGGAAATAAATAAATAACACATGATGTAACTTATTTTTAATTATATGAAGGTACTTCCGGTCAACGAATTTGTACCGAAATGGATTAGTCCAGTACCAGATGCGTCTGCTCTATTTCCCACTCTGCAAGTCTCGGAGGTGATTGCCGTAGGAAGCCATCTTGAAAGCTACAGCGCATCCGATGGGGATGAAGGACTTGATGGTGTTGTCACCTACTCAATTGCCAGTATCATTTCAGGTGTTACTTACGAACATATTTCCATATTGATTTAAAGTAAAATACATGTATACTGATAGACAATTAGAACTGATAAAACTACCATTAATCTTTTATTAAAACAAAAGGTATTAAACTTTGCTCTATCACAAATATAGCACATAAAAGCAAAGATGACTACGTTTTACAGCCACATTCTAGAGTCTATGACGGATGTCACAGAGCGCCTCAAATTCTATAGTAACATGTTTCCAGCTAACAGAGTATTAATATTTATTAAAATTACGATTTTATTACTTATAATATTTGACAAAATAATCCCAGAGAAATCCAAAGTTTTGAAAATGCATTACACATTGTCACAATTGGGAGATCATTGAACAAACTATGTTTCTCTTTGATTACAGATAAAGGAACATCACACCCCAATCAGTTCGTGATACACTCTCAGTCGGGCAATCTGACAACAAATTCCAATTTAGACGCAGATGAAGCTACCGGTGGGGTCGTACATTATGATGTCATCATAGTTGCTTCCGATCAAGGAACTGCGCCAAAAAGTGTCACAGGCTCAGTGAGGATTGTCCTGTCCAATGAGAACGACAATCCGCCAGTGTTTGTCACGTATGATGATATTATAACAGTGAAAGAATCGATTGCACTCAGTAGCAACGTACACGTTTTCAACGTCACCGACTATGATGGCGACACTGTGAAATTGACGCTGGTTGGTGGTGATGTCGATTACTTCTCTATGTCTGGTACAACACTTAGCATAGTCACTAAGTTGGATTTTGAACAGCGCTGTTATTACTGGCTTATTATACAGTAAGAATAACATTATATCTATCTATCTATCTATCCACCCACCCACCCATCCATCCATCCATCCATCCATCCATCCATCCATCCATCCATCCATCCATCTCTCTCTCTCTCCCCTCCTTCTCTCAGCAACAGTGTATGTCACAGAGGAAATCCTCTACTCTTCTTCGAATAACAGCAAGTGATCATTTCTCATAGACAGGATAGCACACATCATGGCCTTTGATAGACCAGTCGTGGGTCACCGAGTAGGGTCCCCTGAGGAGAATAGATCCTTTAATCCATGGAGCCTCAGGCAGATGATCTTACGCCCCGCTCCCTTCCTGTTAATATGTCATGTCCCTATCCCTATATAAATACAGTATAACACATCTAAGTTTATTTCCAATCTTTGTTTTAGGGCAACTGATGGTGTTTTTCAAATTAATGTGACGTTTATCGTGAACGTCGAAGATGTTGTGGACGAGACTCCAACCATTGCCGTATATTCAGATGCATCTGTAACAGAGGAACGGCCAATAGGAGCAGTAATATGTAATGTGTTTGACGTCACAGACAAAGATAATAACGACTCGTTCAGTTACAAACTAACAGGTATGATGAACATGGTATTTGTCACGTGGTTAGTTAAAACAAAACACTATGTTGTTATATAATTCAACTGTTAGGAATTTCAATTTGCACTACAATTTTTTTTATGAAATCTGATAATATTTGCATTTATTTCATAACAAAGAGACAATCGTGACGGACGTGACAAATACAATGAAATACCCCACATACAAGGGGTCTCTGCATGGCGTATTCAGTATCGTATTTCTAGTTTGCTATATTCCTGTAGAATTGGTCTAAATAGTTTGTTGATTGTAGTTGCTTAATATCATGCTTCACAAATATATACGGACATGAGTTTTTAGTTCATGACCTAATTCAATACATTTTATGTCGATGTATTTTTTAAGATTAAAAAAACTCATTCTAAGTTTTCATCATCCACGCTGAAAGATTTCATTCGAAAATCTCTTAAGTAAGTCTTGTCCAGATTTCGTTGGTTTCAAACATTATATTGTAATTAATATTGCGATTGATATGAAGAAAGATTTTTTATCGGAGATTTTATAATTAGAAAAAGATGTAGACAAGGTATTATATGCGTGCGTGCGTGCGTGCGTGCGTGCGTGCGTGCGTGCGTGCGTGCGTGCGTGCGTGCGTGCGTGCGTGTTTCTTAGCTTGAACGAATTTACCTGTGGGCTGTATAAAGATAAACACCACCAATTTAGACACATGTATATAGTATGCAGACAGTTTACAAACTAATGTCCTACTTGTCACTCCAGGAAGTCATGCTAGCCTGGTGCAGATTGACGAACAATCTGGGATACTGTCTGTAGCTGCTCGCATTGACCGAGATGGCGACAGCGGCACCGCCTACCTCGACCAGCTACAGCTCACTGTCACCGACAGCGCCGGCCTCTCGGACACTGCCACGCTCAACATCACCGTCCACGACGCCAACGACAACCAGCCCGTATGCAGCAGCATCACTTATTTGACCAACGTCACAGAAGGCGCAAGCTCGGCTGGTACGCATAATGACATAATGTCAATTCGGGAATTTCCGTGACAGTGTCGGCATTAATGCCTAGTAATAGAATAAAGTTTAATGCTATGTAATGAAAGTCCTCGTTGATATTAATTAGATATTATGTATATTTCATGTGTACGTGGTTCGACTTCATAATGAAATAACACGTCATTGATTCTTCTGCAACTTGACACATGACGTGTGTTATCACAGTATTAATGCATACATGTCTTTTATATCTCAACATAAAGTAATAAATATAAAATGCCAGTGTAAACTTAAATATAGGGCCTAGTTATTAAACGACAACGCATTGACATAGTCCAATACGTATGTCTGCACAAGGCAGAGTCGAAGGGATATTGCTACAACGTAGAGATGTCATCTACTCACGAACCACTGCCAAAGCAGTGATGATACAAGGAGTGAATTTTACAAATAAGAACTCGTTTTATTACAGTTATACTTCAGCTGTCGTGCACCGATTCCGACTCGGGATCCAATGGAGAACTCGCGTTATCGATATCAGATGGAGATGATACGGTTCCTAAGTTTTCCATCAGTGGTTTTGACCTGACCGCTGACGGTACGGATATCGACTATGAAACACTGCAGGATAGCGGATATCAGTATACCCTCACTGTACTTGTTGTAGACCAACCCCAGACAGATACCGTCAAAACAGGCGTCACCTTTGTTACAGTGCAGGTAAATGATTGCAGATTATATTATAATTATTATATACATTATATAACTATATATTTGCTCAAACCATTGAAACTATTGTGCCAATAGTTTTTGACAGAATAGTAAAATTGTAAAACCCAAAAAAATTGTTTGTGGATGAACTAAAAAAAACAACAATAATCATTGTCCCACTTACTATTCATGTTGCTGTTTTAATATTAACAACTGTGGTTTTACGTATACACACATTTACATTGATGCTATATGCGTCTGACGTCCAATAACCGCTGATTTATAATCGATTTGTTTCTAGTGGCGTCGTTAAACCTTACTTTTACTTTGAAGGATTGGCTATTATATTTTGTCGTTACATTATTATAATTATGTATTATGACTATTCCAAATAGATTAAATACGTTGTAATTGTTTTCTGTTACAGGTGTTACCAAAGAATGAATTTACACCTGTCTGGTCATCGCCAACAACAGACAATAACGACGAGTTTCCCTCTTTAAACATCAGTGAGGCGACTTTACCTGGAAGTAACATAACAACGTTCACAGCAACTGATGACGATCAAGGCGTGGATGGAGTTGTCACATATTCAATCATCTCTCAGGTTTCAGGTGGTGTACATTTGTGTTTTGTAGTTCTATTCATTTTATAAAAATATTTAAAATTGTCTTAGAAACTATTTAGAAATCCCAACGTTTGGTTTAAAACAAATTCAAACTTTCTCAGGCGAATATAATAAAACCCTTTTAAGATACATGTAGTCTTTCAGTTATATTCATAATGAAGACAACTGATTTCAAACTAACGTCCATCTTTCTCTGGTAATTTATAATAATTATTTGTTGTCTAACTTGAGGTTCGGTAAACGGGCAGACAATGCTCGCTGTATTACATCGTTTAGTGTAGTCAACATTTCTAAAATATGTAGTTTTAATACATTGATAATTACAAAAAAACCTTAGATCTAATAAATATTGTTTTATTGAATAGGCTATAACTTATCATGTTCCATTAACGGGTAGTCACGTAATACTCGATACCGCTTTAGAAAGTCTTATAATTATTACATAGACGAGATATGTACTCGTATGTCAAACACACACTAATAGTAACGTAATACAAATAAACATGATCACATTATTTAACTAAGGAACACAAATATATTACCAAAGCTATATACGTGTAAGCTAATGTGAAAACGACAATAACCGTAAGCAAAAGATTAACACAAGTACTTCCACTAATGACAGCCATCAGGTGAATACATTCAACGAAATAAGTTGTAAAAAAATGTTCAAGGAATGAATTAATGAAATAATTGTAAAATATATCTACATATTTTGTAGCTGATGGAAGTTCTGTTGAGATGTTTACAATTGATGACGAGTCTGGTATTCTTCGCGTTGCTTCAACACTGGATGCAGATTCTGCAACTGGCGGTGTTGACTACTACAACATCACAATCGAAGCCAGTGACGGTGGAACAAACCAACTGACTAC
>JAULBR010086391.1:0-13012 GCA_032355825.1 Melanodrymia aurantiaca
GAGAGAGAGAGAGAGAGAGAGAGAGAGAGAGAGAGAGAGAGAGTGGGGGGTAACCAATTCAACTAATGTTCATCGTAATAAAACAAACTCTTATTTCTGCACATAAAACAGCCAGCATGCTTATGTGTTCTATGTAATCTATGTGACACAAGTTTAGCAGAAATAGAACACAAAACAATTAAATGCATGGACAACCGTAAATGATAAAGTGTCTTTTAAATTTCTATATTGAATTAAATGAAGCACTGCATTATACGTCGAAGGCATGTACAAATTAAATGGATACTATATATGTACAAAGCGTCATATAGTAATTTCCTGCAATGGCTGTCTATGCTGTTGACCTGTAGAATGGGTCTCTTGGGCACCGAAGGCAACGCTGAAAGCTATCGTTATGTCGTGTTTGAATGGTCTGGTGTCTTGAGAGCTGGATTAATTTAACTTTGGAATTTCGTTCGCAACTGTATTACTTAGGTTACACAATCTAACGAAAAACTGTTTCCAGACAATCCATCACAGTATTTGAGTATTGCGAACACTTTCAGATTGTATGCATAAGATAGAGTGCAGATCTAAGGCCGATTACATAGCTTAGACAAAAGAAAACACGTTGTACCATTACGTCTTTGGTTGTAATTCGTGGTACATCCCATCTGGACTTGGTGGTAATGCCCGTTCGACACTGCTTTGTGCAGAGATACGAAGTTGGCTATGTTAATGGTATTGTAATTTAGATCTGTTGTTCTCTATCCGCGATCTGTTGTTCTCTATCCGCAATGCGAAATTGTTTTGGTAAATCTATCCACAATGCGAAAGTGTTTTGGTATAAAATAGAATACATGAAATGGTCGTTATCTGTTAGTTTTTCTCTTTGGATTCGCTCTACATGCTGGTACTTAAAGACGCAATGCTTAGTTTTAAGACCTACATGTATGTCACCATGCTTGCGCAGATAAATGATATTTTAACATAATTATTCCTGGCTCACGAAGCATTTTTATTATTAAAATTAATACTACTTTTTTTCTTACGATATCAATACATGTCAGTCCAATACGTTGGTAGTAGCTTAATATGGTCTTTGGACTTTTGTTTACAATAATTTGGCACGTGACAAATTATTTTAGTCAAAAGTAGACGTTAAGCTACTAAACCATTTTGATCACCATACACACAGTGTAGCTGTAAGTACAAATAGTATGAAGATTAAATAATGTTAATGTCAATATTAGATGCACGAATAGAAAAACAGTTTTCCACACACAAAAAAACATTTATTTATAATTGGAGTATTACTTTAAAAACGTTTTATTTTCAGAGTGATATTATTCATCTAAACACCCCCGTATTACTGCTTGAATAGCAAGTTGGCTAGACAAACCTGATTTGATTAATATGGTGTGAGCAATCTAGTCACATTGTGACGAATAATTAAGTATTTCAAAGATAAATTGTGTTCGTTGTGGATTTGGGAGAACGGTCTCCGGTGAAAAATTGCATTTACGCCTACTTGAATGTCCTAGTATGAAACTAAGTACAAGTTACGAGCTCTATTGGGTTGTTGCTTCACATCAGTCAGACAATTTAGATACTATATTACCGCGAACAGCTCTGTGTGTCCCACAATGTGTCGAGGATGACGTGCATAATTGAGACAATGAGATCACGGTGAAGAGTGAGATGATATGTTTCGCTCTGCCTGTTGGCTACCTGCATTAAGAGGGCAGCTTCTCTTAATAACGCAGTTTAGTGCTAAGTGTCCGTTAAGGGGCCGTCACACGGGCATACAATGCTGCATACTATCTCTGTGCAATATTATTGACGCTAGCCGTGCAACAATAGTGTGTTCGTTTTATGGTTGACACGAAGAAAACATGGATAATATTGCAGACAACAGCAGTCAGGACTTTTTTTTGTTGGCATTAATTTGGCTACTATATCTGTATACACCCATATACAAGCCGGTGGCCATGGGTGGGGTATTGAACGACTTTCAGACCAACTGATAAACATTGTTTTAAAACACCATAGTTATTACCAGCCTTATTACGTTAGGTTACTTCCTAAGTTTCATGTCCTGCTTTCTGCTGCAAGATTTTATATTATAATCTTTGACTACTAGTACTAAGATTCGACATTTAGCCTTTTGGTTGATTTGGGTGCGAGAAAATAGTCAGAAAATCAATTAAAACAGGCGTGATTACGCACAGTCAAATAAAAACAGAGAGTAGTACGAACTGTGATGACAAGGAACCAGGTCAGTATAATAATGTTATGTACATTCTAGATATACACGAGATTCCACAAAAAATGAAGTTACTATTCGTGAAAGCTAAAATTAGACAACTAGTTTTTTGTAAAGAAAGAATCTATAAATAGATACAACACGTACTAAAACTGACATATCAGTCTCTAAATAAAATTATATGAACCCCCTTTTCTGACTGAAAGGTTAAATCATTGTAATATATTATATTCTATCAATTAATATCAATTATAAACATTAAAGTTTGTTCCTGAAAAATGTCCACCTGTTCCCGGAAATATGCCTAAAACATATATACTGCAGAGATACAAAATAACAAAACCTTAGTTTATCTGTAAATAATAACCATCACTAATGCATCTACAGTTGTATTTGAATCAACCCGTGTCATTAGCATGTATAAGTTGTTCTTTGATGTGTGCTATACGCATTCACACACGTTCATTATTAATCAGTAGGTAGGGTATCATTTAATCATCAGTATAACGATATAATTATGTGTTAATAGTTGATACATCACTAAGCAAACTGACATATTAACATAACAATCAGCATTGTCTACCGCGTCAGTGAAAGTGGCGTCCATTGATCTCGTATCACATTAAAGTTGTCTGGTCCACGTTAGTCGCCCTGTACACTATATTTTATTCATCACTGGTATATTTGTACACAATGACAATTTGATCATTCGTTTGAAACGTGATTCTCTCGTTTTAATGGCGTGTTTGTTGGTGGGGGGTTTTTAACTTAGAAACAAAATTAGTGGTCCGGATTAAGCAGTTTAATATTTTACAATCGTACTGCCAGAATCGAAGAGTGGAGTCGGGGAATATTTGAAGAGGGGGACCAAGTTGAATACAAAATGATATACACATCCTCTTATTATATGAGCGAAAAGTGACAAGAAAATAAACGCATATTGTCTTCAATGGTAAACAAATAATATAATATGATAAAAGTGGCTCTATAATTAATTAGAGGACTGAAACTCTTAGTTCCCGCCCGTTTAACCGGAGACTAGGCTAGGGTTTCATAATAACACACCCACACATCATAGAAGCATCATTGTTTGTCATTATAATGAAGTGTCATTTGTTTAACGCTGATGAGAAATTTATTCCAAATGGAATATTTAACGGGACACTCCTGAGTTGAAGACTAATGCCAACGAAAGTTCACATATAATGCTATTATAACACGATTCTGACTAATAATAGTTCTTTAATGATAAAAATTAACATTTACTGATCAATATCCGTATAATCAATGTGCTTCTGGTCATCCAATTGTTTGCAGTACTTAGCAATAACCTTCCATTGTGCCGTTTCATACATACATTTGTACTCGTATTTGGGATAAAAACAACAAACAAAACAAAAAGGCTGTGCTTACGACAGGTTCCACCGGTAGGCAGGATATCTTGTACTTTTACGAACACCTGATATTTCACTGCTTTGGCATCTCGACTTTATCGCAATTTCCCTTCGACTCTGCCTTGTACATTTGGTTATGTCAATGGTTCGCCGTTTATTTTAATTAATATCGTAACGAATTATTGTACGACGATATTAAGCTACTACAAACGCATTGGATATACATAATCATAATTATTTATATTCATAGCAAGAACGTGTAAGTAAAATTTAATAACTGATTAATAAAACGATTTGCTCCTGTGGGGTCGTTAAATAAACTTTCATTTTTACACAGTGTTCATGTAAACAAAATATTACTGTACACACTAGAATAGCTGAACACTACAAAGTTTAATAGATATTTACCAAAGTTGAGATGACTTGTCTCCTTTTTTTACTTCATTCGTTCGTTCCTGTTTAACTATTGAAATAGTTATAAGGTGTTCTCAAAAGCCATTCGTATCCTGCCCCACAATTTCCTTATTATTCAAATACATGTACATATTTTAAATGCTGCAAAATGTGTCTAATCTGAAGTTTAGCAAACAATGTTTTAACTATATTTGGATTATAACAATAGTGAGTAAGATTGACGTTCGCAGGGTATCGCTCTTGTGTCGCTCAGTGTGCCCTGTGGTGGCAGTAATTGTTTCCACCGTCACTAACCTATGTTTCTACTTCTATTTGCTTTCTATCCGAAAAGCATCATTGAACAAGTCAATGAGGTGGGCAAATGTCTGGATACAAGTCATTACTTTCCATCCTGTCCAAGTAGCTAGTCTAGTGTGGTGACAAATCGATCGTGTGATCGGGCACGAAGTCATCAAACTTGTCAATGTAATGCAATGCCGGCTGTCAATGCAGTGGTGCAGAACACGCCAATGCAATGATCAGTGATAACCGCCACGCAACCAAACCATAATTCCGGACCAGCAACGGTATAACCGTCAAGCAGTCCATTAGCATTGAAACACTAGCACGTTGAATTATCATATATTAGTATAAACTAAAGGCCAAGGGGTGTATTTTTAAAGATAATACAGTTTAAGTTAATTAGAGTTTTGACTTAAAGGGGCATTATCAAGCTTAATATTAGTAACTAGTTGTTTATTCAATGCGTTTGTAGTAACTTAAATGCACAATGCTTAGTTTTAAGACCAGATAATGCTATTTGTAACATATTTCTGGCTAATTGATTGTTTTTCTTTTATTAAAATTAATATTTACTTACATCTTATTGATTTTTAAATCAATATATGCATATCCAATGCGTTTGTACTAGCTTAGTATGGCCCTTGGACATTTGTCTGGCACGTGACAAATGATTTTATGCAGAATTCACATTAAGCAATTTTGATGACAAGAAACACATTGAATACACATTACATTGATATCGTAAGCACTAAGATGTAAATAAATGTAAATTGTTATAATATGGAGCTAGAAATATGTTACAACTGGCATTAGGCATCTACAGTCCCTTTAATGCTTATTCGAATTTGTCTGGTATAGCTTTGACATTTAGAACGATAAATGTTTCTTCCTGGGCGTAGACAATATTACGTGTAAGAAATCACCTGTAAAATATAATTAAAGTAGTGTTCACAGTAAAGTTGTGGTAGCATGTACATGTAGGATGAATAACCGTAAACACGTCATAATAGCACGTGTTTAATAGGCGGTAAGAATACTTCAATCCGTCTGGAAGGACAAGACATCATTTTACGGTACCTTAGTTTCTGTATTGTCAAGAAGGTAGCAGTGCATTAATAAGTTAGATATCACCAGGTACATTTGCTCCATAGAAGATATGCAGCATAGTGATGATCAGATATGAAATAACTAATTAAATGGTAAGACATCAGGTAGTATATAGAAACACAAATTTGGTCATATGTATCATGGCATTAGTATGCATTATTAATGTGGTGTTAATCGTAGCATTCGTTCTGGAGGTAATGACGTACGTGGGCGATAATGATTAGAACTCTCTCGAGCATAACCTCAGCATGCAATTACGATTGCAGAAAACTTCGCGCAAGTTGTCAAAACAGAGATTTTTGAGGCGTGTAAACAGTTGTGGTCGAATTTGATTTAACCACAGTCTCACCACGATTTCAATATCAATATTTTAGATGTTTTTCAGTGTGTTGGGTAATGTATACTAGTAGTTGCTTGAAAATAATTATAATATGTGGATTTATAAATAGTGGTGGAGAGATCTTTAAAATATGCAATGCATGTGGCGGATGCATCAAATATAAATGTATGTAACTTTAGTAAATATTAAACAAATATATTTTAAAAAAGAACTTTTTAAGGAATTTAACAATAATTTGTGTAAATGGCAAAATCTCTAACATTTCAAACCATGATATGTGTAAATAATGTATTTCAACATAATAAATTAGATGACATTATTTGAAATAAATTACAAACCAAAATATGTATTACCTTAATATTTCTTTTCTGTGTAATATACTTCTTTTTAAGTGATGGATCAGCGAATACAATAAATGGAAATCGATTACTTAAAATGTTCTTAATCATTAATAAGCATTTTTATTTCTTTGCATATGAATCAGAATTTTTAAATAACTTGGTAAAATTGAAACAACGGAATTTAGCCACGAAGCTCAATTTAACGTTCTGCTATATTGATGATCTTATATCTTTCAATAATTGTAGGATAGCGGATCACCTTTCATTGATTTATCCACCAAAGTTGAAAATTAAGGAAACAACAGGAAGTAGAACCTCTGTTTCATGCCTTGATCTTTGCATAGACTATAACTTGGGAACGTTGCTCTAAACCGTTGTACCAATGGGACTGTGTTCCTGAGACAGTATTACAAGACATTACTGTTCGGGTGACTAGCGTATTAGCGTTATCCCTTGAATTAGCTAAACTAATGAATACCCTTAAGGCGGACTTAACATTAACCGACTGTAAACGCGCTGCGTGGATAACGGGGTGCTCTTATTAACGTTTGACCTATTCTCATCGATGTTTATTAATTTGTGTTAAACCTCTGAGGAAATCGTGCACGTTATCGACGTCACTTCTGCCTCGTCAATAACTGTTATCTAACCACAGTCGATAACGCCTAAAAGCAAATGTATTCACATAATATGGAACAAGTGATGTTATGTATCGGTGCTGACCAATGCCTCGTATTCACAGAAATATTACAATGAACGTTGCACATCTAGAATTCATTCATTGCCAAAATGAATATAAATATCTTACAAAGAAAAAGTGTTATTGCATACCTTACTAAGAAAATTGTGATTACTGCGCACCTTACTAAGAACATTAGTATTACTTCGTAGTTTAAAATTGCTGATGCAGGTTTTATTTTAAAGACAGGGTGCCTAGTTTTAAGACATATGCATCAGTGCTTGCGCATATAATGCATTTTCGAGCTCATGAAGCGTTTTTAATTATTAAAATTTTCTTCCAAACTATTGCGTACACTATTAATGTATGTATATCCAATGCGTTTGTAGAAGTTTGAAATAACAATGTAAGTAAATGTTAATTTTAATAACTAAACAATTAAGATAGTGGGCGGGATAATACGTTATTGTGCGTTTAAATACATTTTACAAAATGTTTAACAAATTTAAAATATTCATTAATGACTTTAGATTGCCTTCCAATAGCCTTTTCATCCTTACTGGGTTAAACACGCCGTTATGTGTTTGGCTATCAAAATGTCCTAGTGAAAAACCAATTATCGAAAAGATGGTTAGTTTACAATTACACAATATGAAAATATATAACCGGCATTGTACAACTATACAACTGTGAACAAGGAATTGGGATTTGACTACAAAGCTGAATAAAGATATTGGTATTTAACAACTACAAAATTCTGGATATGAGATGTGTATTTTATAACTATAAAACCATGAACATACGTTTGGTATTTCACAAGTAAATTTTTACAACTATAGAACAATGAAGATATATGATTAGTATTTTATCACTACAAGGTATGAAGACAGGATTGGTATTTTGCAACAATAAAAACTATGAAGATATTATTCGTATTGTAAAATATTGTTACATATTCAAACACGTGAGTTCCCTTGAGACTATGTACGAGCATCAGACGACTCCAAATTATTTGAGACGATCCTCATATCTTAATATGTCCTTCATCGTCACATCCACACGAACACAGTGTGACAATGAATAACATTTACATCAAATCATGACAGTCGTAGGCAAAATATTCAGAAACAGTGAAAACTTTCTCTCAAATTACGCAAATCGATTTCAAATGATGGATTTGTCTTGACGACTTTTACAAAAACTAAAAGTATTATAAGGGTTCTTCAGTCATTAGGCATCTTAAACTATCCTGATAGGCCATAAATCAATGGAGATTCCTGGCCAGAATACTTGTGACATCGTGTCCTAGGGGACATGTATGTGTCCCTTGCCAGGCCGGCGTTTGGCGCCAAGTTAACAACTGCCAAAATTGTTATTTCTTTCCGTTATTCAAATCAAGTACGTATATTTCTCTTTCTAAAATTGGTGAACCAAGACCAGAATAAACGACCAATTGTTCGCTTATAAAATATATGATAATAACCTAATATAGCAAACTTAAGGAAGGTTAGTTAATTATAACAGATTTAACGTGCTTATATCCAATTAAGGTTCAAGCACATATGTCATGATCACACCGTCGGGCTACCTCGACTGCCTGTCCAGGAAAGAAGTTAGATGGAGGAAACCCGCAACTCTTGATAAGTAGCAATAGATCTTTTATATACATTTTCTAACAGGCAGGTGTTTCTGGAATCAATATCGAAGAAAATATAATAAACGGGAAGAAGATGTTTCTGGAATCGACACATACCCACAGCCAGGACAGTACGTACCACGACATTTGCTAAACCAGTTGTGGACACATTAAAAACACAATGCCTAATTTTTAGACGAATGCCACCGTGCTTGAGCAGATAATGCTATTTGTAACACATTTCTGGCTAATGGAGTGGGGTTTTTTTAATTAATATTTACTTACCGGTACGTATTGCTTTCAATATCAATATATCCAATGCATTTGGTTGGCATGTGACAAATGATTTGGGGCACAATAATGTACACATTAAGCTATAAAAACAATTTGGATGACAAGAAACCCATTGGATATACATATATTGATATTGTAAACTCTAAGATGTAAATAAATATTAATTTTAATAATAAAGAGCTAGAAGTATTATTACAAATAGCATTTGATGCGCAAGCGCGGTGGCATTCGTCTTAAGACTAAGCATTGTGGCTTTAATATTGGTACCGGTACATTTTTCTTTATGACAGAATTCTGTCAAATGGAGACAATTTGAACGGAAAACAAACAAGTAAAGATTAAAGTTGACGGTCAGTAAGTCATATGTGTGAGTATAGACAGCTATTATATCTAATGGTCCTTGAACGTGTGTAGAAGATGATTGCCATGAGAATCAATACTCGGTATCACTTGTATTGACCATGTGTTTGATAGCTTTTCCCGCTGTCGTCACCTTACAATCGAACGTAAATGGTGTCAACTTTAGTGTAAAGGTATATATGATTTCCAGGTACAGTGTATCTTTCTACACGTATCCATTTCGTATGTCAAGGGATTTACACTATCAAACTTGTAATGAATGACTTGCATAGCTTATTGATGAATTATAATTAAATATAACTCCATGTAATATGATTTCGACGCCATATTAAATGTCCTTACAATTCAGCTTATTACTTAAAAGCTGATTAATTCTGGATATAACCAGATAATTAATATAGACTAATCAAAAGCATGTAACGTCATGGTAAACCCTTATTATGACGAGTATCTGCTATAAAAAGCGTTGCTGCCTTACATGAACAGGACCGGGCTCACGCACTCCTCTCATCCCGCCCCCTCACTTTCCTATCATGGACAATAGGACTGGCGAGGTCAGAATTCGTGCCCACGATAGGCGTCTGCTATAACAGCTTGCTCTGAATGTAGACGTTAAACAAACTGAACTGAACTGAACTAAACTACATGAACCGCCATTACAGAACTTGGGATTGCTGGTTTGTAAACTAGTCCAATCTCATGACATATCAGTGTAAATAGGAATGTAATCACGAAATTTGTCTTTAATTTCCATGATATGTTGCTTGTATACAAGTGCACAAGATCAAGCACTATATTTGGTGGTTTAATACACCATGGTGAAAGAATAAAATATGAAGGTGTCTCCGCTAAATCATTGATGTTAATATTGGAGCCAGATAAAGACCAATCGTACGTATAGCATTTGGTCTTGCATCAAACAACTTTACATACATGTATATATATTTATGTATTATCAAACATCAAATCATGTGTATGATGTCTTGGCAATGATTTTACTTTGGTTGCATACAGAAGAGAAAACTGTGTACGTCTAGCACCCAAACTACCAGGATATACCATCGCAAACTGTAGGGCTCATCCAATCAGATTTAGTATTATAAACTTGTTGAATTAGAATCAAGTTTAGACTTAATAAAAGATCTATAGAGCCGGAGCATCACCTTTCGGTCCGCTCCCCACTCTGTATTACCGATTCTTTTTTTTTAATTTTAAGGACTTTCAGACCCTTCTTTTTTACATATTTTAAAAGGGGTACAAAAGAAATTTGGTCTTCTCCACAACTGGAATTGGATTGTTATCCATGAACAGTTATATACAGACTGTTTCCGATTCTGAAGTTTTTCAAACAAAGCTGCAATTGACGTTCAATGATGTTCATAATTGAAGCAAATTTGGAAATCATCCACATATAACGAGCTATCAATACCAGGTTTTAAACACTGGTGATGCTATTAATTTTAATTAAAAACAAGTTAACCGACAATAGGCAAGAATCAGAAAAACTAGATCCCTCACTTAAATGTTATATCTGTCAAGAAGTGAGTTATAAATTCTGGAAGTCGGCCATGCTATAGAGGTCTTTTAAGATATATGGAAATCCTTAGGGAAAAATCATCAATATAGAACCTGTGATATTTTTATGTACTAGAAAATAGCCCTGGCCCTGCACACTATTGTGTGTATATTTTAATATAGATTATTCATATATCAGCTCTATATGCTGATTTTTATTAATTATTTATATCATTGTATATACCATATTTTGACATCCAATAGGCGATGGCGTTTTCGTGCTGTTGTGTCGTTAAACTGTTATTTCATTCGTGCATTGAGGCCGATAGATGCTGCCAAAACGTTGGGTTGACATTGTAACTGAAGTATTGAATGTTAAAAAATATATTAGTAAGAGAAAAGTAGAATTAATTGAAAGATGACAAGAGTACTGCCTCTTACTCTAGTTTTACAGATCATTATCATTCACTTTGAATATCACTTTGTGAGATTCCATAGAATTGATTCCAAGTCATTTACTACACATTAACGACAACTAGTCCATGTTTTATGGCATTTGCAGCTTGTCATTTGACTCCTCTTTAGACGCGCACATGTCATATGATCACTTTGAATAGCCTATTAATGCATTATATGCATTTAAAACAATTAGCTTGCCTTGGTTCACCTGCCAGACCACTTAGGTAAAATCAGATCATCCCTACTGTTTCAGATACGGTATATTGCTGGTGAAGTTGCAGATGGTGTGGAACATATTCTAATATAGTCCAGAAAGTAACGCATCTTTTCGCGACACAAACTATCTAAAGTAATTTCTTCGTAGAATCAATGGTTTTAATCATTATACATTATTATTGTTTCAGAGACAATGCACTTTGGAAGTTAAAACACTTTGACATAAATGTTCCTATACACTTCGTCTCTACGATTTTCATTTGTTTAGAACTTTGCGTTTATTGGCACGTAGGGAACCATCTCAGCTAGATCACACAACATAACCACACTCACAAAAATTAATGTTCACAACAAAATGTTGGTCTCAGAAGAAATCACTGTCGTCACATAAGCAACTCTTACAGATTAGGTGTAAAGGGTCGTTTGTGTGCACTTCCAGACAAAATAGCACACGTCATAGCCTTGTACCAGTCGGTTATCACTGTTGGAGTGGGAAAACACCAAAGGGACCAATCATGATAATTGATCCTTTGTCATCAGGCATCCCAGGCTCCATGTTATAGAGAATGCTGTCATTGATTTACAAGCAACACTTGTATAATTTATGTAGTATTTTAGAAAACCCCAGCATACAATTATGCAAATGAGCCTGTTTATCATATTGAATGTCTATTAGCTTTTGTGTTGGACCAACAGTTGGACATATATTCGCACAAAGAATATTCATTAAAATAAATGTTCAAAAACTTGTATTTTTAGTTGCAACATTGTGGAAACATCCTGCAGAAATTATGAGTAAGGTTTTCGGCATAAATAATTATTTCAAGTACTATCTCGTAAAAGTTTAAATATCATTTTGATTTAAGATCTAAACAGATTTTATAAGTTTCATTTCAGAAATGTCTGCTCTGCTATCCTGTGTGGTTCCAATCTAATCAGGAAACAAGTAAAGCAGCAATAATATAGTTTTACTTATCCTATCCTGCCATGACGCCACTTTATCAAAGGCTATATATTCGAGTTATCGTCCTCTAGTGGGCTGCATTTGTCAAACGGGTAATGTGTAACCATGGATACGCACATCATTATTAAGAATAATATCCCCATATGGAACTCAATGGATTGAAAAATTAGATAAAAGCTCTGTTGGCTAATTATCTGCAGTGTTTGAAACTGCAGCTAGAGCTGTCGAATGTCAGGCACTGTGTAAGACAGAGTCGTGCATGCCGTGTACTTGTCAACTCCAGGTACGCGCTCGTGTGCTTATTAATGCACGTCTTCCGTGTTTTTTAAATATAAATGCCATCCTGAATTTAAACCCTATCCATACATTAATGAGAGCTTGGGAAACCGTTGTGGCATATACTTATTGTAATTCATTCTAAGGAGAATAGAAGTGCGCTCCGTGGCTCTGGCAGCGTCAGGCATCACCACTTACTGGGAAAGATCAAGTTCCATCGTTTTGAAAACAATGGGATCAATTAAATGTTAACATGTTTTCGCTATTTTTCCATGTGAAATGAAATGGTATATAGATGCATCCATTAATAGCATTGTCCAATCGTTGGAGTGTGCCTTATGTAGAGACACAGTCGGAACGCGATAACAGTGTTATCGGTTAGATCTTGTGTTACTTAGTTATAACTTATTTATGTGCTTATATCCAATTAAGGTTCAAGCACTTCTGTCATGGTCACGCAGTCCAGCTGTCTCGAGAGATCGATCATCTA
>JAULBR010086402.1:0-13011 GCA_032355825.1 Melanodrymia aurantiaca
CAGAGACACAATTCAGATAAGAAGGTCAACCCTGTTTCTCAAATTGAGAAGCTTTCTGGGGTTTGTTCCTAGGACTGAATGACCGCATTCGTATGTTTTTCTCTCGCTTGGCGGACAGTTCGAAGAAATAGCAAAATCCAGAAACGAAAACAGGGTTGATAATAGCTTGATAATTATTGTCTCTTTTAACCAAAGCTGTACTTTAAATACACGATCGATCTGTACCAGGAAAGAGTACTTAAACTGGTTCAGGTTCGACAGTTACAGTCAGACTGTCGATTGAGTTGTGGTTTCGGTCTTTAAAAATTAAAAAAGTTTAAAACCTTTTAAGTTTCAGTAGGCTAAATCAGTAAATGATCATTCACTTTTTTTATGTTATCAAATTGATTCAAAACTTAAACATATGAATAGACACAATAATGCATATTTGTTTGTATCGAGATTTTAATAAATATGATAAATGTCAATATTTTCACAATCTGAACAATCACTACAATGATTCCGACTGTAACAATGTTAGGATAGGGCTTGGTCTCCAAACAACACCCACACCTTTCTCAGTTTCTGCTACATTTATTGAATAGGCCTATATAGTGACACATTCTACTTGCACGTTCTTTTTGCCAAAACTGCAGTCACGAACTTTGACATCACAAAATTTCTTCACGGAAGACAAACAAAGAGCTCTACACACATTGCAAAAAACATGCATAAATGGATAACAAGCATTATTCTGAATATAAAAGAATAATTTTTTAATTAAATAACACTGTATTTTCACGAAATTCACTATCTCCGTTCAACCTGACAAACCACAGTCCCTTTAACAATACAATATATATAAATGCAATAAAAAATTTAAGTGCAAAAAATTAATACAGCGAACTAGCAAGTAAGTTACAATCCAAAAACAAATGTAAAAGAAACACATTGCATGTGCAATTCACAATAATCAATCAAACACATTGCATTTGCTGAAATTACGATTACATAATATAACATTGTATAGCTAACGAAAATAATTTTATATAAATAACATTGAAATTTAATCTTCTATGCGGACATTGTGAGTCACAGTATTATAGAATAATCTTTTTTATCATTTCAGATTAAAATGCCAAGGGTAGCTAAGAGTAAAACTTCACCTGCCAAATCAAGAGCTCCAGGTATACATATACATACAACTTGTATGGTTTATAGCATCTTACTTCTTAGTTAATTTACAGTTGGGCATTTTCATGGTGACACGTGTTACATTTTTGCCAATTTTTTGTATATATTTTGTCATATAGTCTTTAATGATGCATTTAAAAATAAAAAATTCTTGTGCATAGGAACCTACCAACCCAAGGTAGAAAACGAAATGAAAAAATAATCATTTAATTCTATAAGAACATTTTAATTACCACTAATTATAGTGTGACACGCATTACAGATGGAAGGACACAAAAAATTCCACCTCGCATACATTTGCAATTTCTCCTCAAAGTATAAGTAGCAGGAAGATTAATTCCCTGTGTTAAGTAATCATTACAAATTCTTTATGAAAACACATAAAATTAAATATAATTTTATCAACAATTGAACAAAATGTTATATACTAGTAATCAGTGTAACATGCGTTACCGTGATATGTTACTTGAAAAACACTAAACATGTCTTGACTGAAAGAAACAATTTTGACATGCAATGGGGATACATTTAAATTGCACATTGGTTGGATTCATTGTTTTCCCAGAATTCTATGTTATATTCAATCATAATAACCAAAGATTGTCTCAAAATTCTGATATTTTTTTCCAACACTTTTGTCCACTTTTAATGCCCAGTTCAGTATTGTACTTCACCATCTACTGGATCCATGAGGTCTATCAAATGCACTTCTTTCAACAAATCTTGATTACTTATGTTGTTTAATCCCTTCATTTATATGTATGTCTCAAGATTTGAATCCTAATAGTGTTTCATTGCACCACAAACCTTAATGCATGTATATATATTTATATAATGTATTTGACTTGTATTGAAATTGGTAAATATGTTTGTGATTTTTAGCTGCCAACAAGTCAAGTGGTCCTAAAAAACGCAAGTTGCCAGAGGAGTTTCCATCAGGAGAAATTCTTCGTGATGTTGCTAAGAAACAATGGAAATTAGGACCAGTTATTGGGAAAGGAGGATTTGGACTTATTTATCTTGGTATGTCTAGAACATTTGGAGTAGCTTTTTGAAACAGATTGCCGTTGGTATAATAAATATATTTTCTGAAAGTTTCTCTCTTTAATTTGCTACACAAAAAAATTACATATACATGTACCGAAATTATGTTGGTTTTTTTTTCTGATGAATTATAAGGTTATAATTATGTTTGTTTGAACAAGTTAAAATGAAGAGCAAGTTACATGTAAATGATGTATTATGTCGTGTGCAATTTTTATATCTGTGTTTGTCTTTTAAAGCAACTGATGAATTGACAGCGCCAGTAGACAGACATGCATCATATGTTATGAAAATAGTAAGTAGCTACCATATAAACTTCAATTATGTCATTATATTCCGTGTACGTATCGTAGTACTGATCTCATACATTTGTTTTCTTATTCAGCATTACTGCAATTAGTACAGCATTGTGTCTTCTCTTGTGTCCTTACTGCAGTTATTACATAGAGGATACTAAATGAGTTACTCTGTATTACAAAGTGTAAGTCCCAAATGAAATAATTGATTAAAAAGCAATGTTAATATTTCTCCATTACGTAACAAAGTGTAGTGTTTGTTAGTGTTTGGACTATGCATTAGTCACTTGGACCGTCTTTGAAAATATTCAAGTTATAATTTGATTGTTACATTTGTATTTTGAAAGTGTATTTAATCAACATACTACATACATTTGGCAGACTTTACAGACTTGTTTTTCTTTTCCAGGAACCATTTGAAAATGGCCCCTTATTTTGTGAACTTCATTTTTATCAAAGAGCTGCTAAAATAGAGACAAGTGAGTATAGGGAGAAACATGTCTGCTGAGAAATATTCAGCATCAGCTCCACTTTCATTAATTGTATTGCATTAGAATCTTTTCTCTTAAGTGTTAACCTGAGTTTGGAATATAAAAATGTTAAGTTATAAAGAATGCAGGTACGAGCTTTATCGATACTAAAAAAAATCAAAGGTAATTAACTTTCTGAAAATCTTGATAATCTATTTTCTTAATTTAAGTGAAATAATAAATTGTTATATGTCACCAGCTCTGGCAAAATCAGTCAAATGTCGCCAAATATATTTTTTTACTTATCCGTATATTCTGGATCTGTACCGTCTTAGCTTCAGTTATATTCTTAGATTATTCAAGTATGTTGATTTTTGACGAAGTTATACAAAAATTGTTTGGGATTGTTTATTTCTATATTGTAATATAATTCTATAGTTGAATCTTGGATCCACGGCAGAAAGCTGAAGTATTTACCTGTGCCCAAGTACATTGCTACTGGCAAGCATGAAATGAATGGCAAATCGTACAGATTTTTGGTGATGCAGCGATTCAGCACAGATCTACAGAAGCTGTTCAGTAAATCACAGACATTTCTTCCTCAGAGTGTTCTGGCACTTGGTTTAAGAATGGTAAAGATTCTTTTCATTTGTGTTATTGAACTTTGCTACTTCTTCATGTATTTCTCGTGTATCGTCTGTAACGTCATTGTTAAGATTGTCTATATGAAAGATAACAGCATTGGCATTATCTACATAGATTTGCAGGATTATATTAAAAATCTATTAACCTATCTGGACTGTCATTAGCCGAATTAGTTAAATACCCTCACTCACTGATGTTGGTGCCTAATGTTTCCATTCTGCTGGGTTTGCAGACAATAGTACTGACCTTAGAACTGTTCAAACCTTTTGCTTGTGTTTTGCCAAGATATTCGCATGATGCGTAAAAAGCAATTTATACGTAATAATTATAATGACATTTCTGTTGATGTTTGTAATCATATAATAAATGTGTGCAATTATGCAGTTAAAAAAGGACAGTGTTTTCTTTTCTATTTACATAATGTGTAGCTTCATACAACTTGCTTTCTTCATTGTCAGTTATCATCTTTAATAGTAAGAGAGAAATGTATATTGACCTATCAGTAATTGTTTTGTTTTCAGATCGATGCTCTAGAATATCTCCACCAGAACGAGTATGTGCATGCAGACATCAAGGCTGCTAATATGTTGCTAGGATACAAGGGAGCAAAAACAGCTGAAGATGAGGTATTACTCCACTACATTGTCATCTAACCATGTAAATATTTTCAGAACAAGTGCTGCATTAAAATGTTTAGCAAATATGACAGTATCCTTCATGCATTGGAAGTTGAATATACATATTCACGTTATTCTATTTGTGAATACTATTTTAAGAAATATAATTGATTTGGTTGTGGTTACACTATTTTTAGGTTTACCTTGTCGACTATGGTCTGGCTTATCGTTACGAGGTGGATCGTAAGCACAAGGAATATAAGGAAGATCCACGGAAAATGCATGATGGAACTATTGAATTCACAAGCAGAGATGCACACAATGGAGTCTGTGAGCAGAAGTATTTTCTTGTCATCAAATAAACAGTCCAAACCTTGTCCAGTACTGCTGTGGTTTTATTTTGCTGTTATGTATTTCTGTGTGTCAATGGCAGTGGCCATTGTTAATGTTTTCTGGCATTTTAACAGCAATATGGAATTCCCCACATATAGTTTATGTACATAATCTTGAAGTATTTTCTGTATTTCTTACCTGCTTTTTTGTGGTGCTTACCATAGATCAGAGATCTCCAACCTTTGCATTCAGAAATGTTGACTTGTAGATTGGAGATAAATGACTATTTCAGATGTTCTATGTCTTAGACCACTGAAATCGCTGACTAATTTAAAACTGCATTCATCTTTGGTATCCGATTACTAAAAGGTTATTAGAAAAGAATTAACTTTGTTGTAATAAATTAATTATAGGTATCTTGTCTGAGGAAGTATAAATAAAGAGTCTCAGCAAATTTATGATGGTTAACATGGTCAGCAAATATCTCCGATTCTGTATTAAGAATCTTTTAAATTCTCAATTTATTTATTTTTTGCAGGTCCATCTCGTCGTGGTGATTTTGAGATTTTAGGGTACTGCATGTTACAGTGGCTTTGTGGCCGTTTGCCGTGGGAAAATAAACTTTCAGATCCAAACTATGTCAGAGATTCAAAAATAAAGTAAGTGTAGTATTATAATAAGTCCATATGATCTAGATGTTTGTATTTGAAATGAATGTTCACACATTGTATTTATGTATCTATACGCATTTTATAGTGATTTATGCATTCAACAGTGACTTTCAATTGCAATATTAGAATATTGCAAGAATGATATTATTTTTCTGCTGCAGAAATGTGGTTTTGGTTACACTAACTATGAAAAGTTGGTCTTTGCTGTCCATGTGTACTAGTTAGGGTTTACGATAGTTCTAATACATTATTTTGTATTTAACAGATATATGCGGAACATTCCATCATTGTTAAAAGCTTGTTTCCCAGGTGGAGACCATCCAGGTTTGTTTTGATCGGACTTACTAAACTTTGGGAGGGAAGCAGTTGTAGGATATTCTATATTGCAGGCTTTTTTTTTATTATATATAATGGGGTCATTTTGATTTAAAATTTATAACACCAGCCAACTGTTGGCTGTATATTATAAAATAGTTATCCCATCCATGTGGATGGACACATTTTCTTTTGATGAAATACATTTATAGTTTAATTATTTTATTGCGTTTTCAATAACTTGTCTTCTTCCAGTGGTTCAGATGTTTGGAACGCGAATGGGAAAAGTGTTTTATCGTTTCCATCAACCTCAAGAGTTTTTTAAGTGACTCTGCATGAGAGCGCAGTCTGAAAAGATCCAGACCTTTCTCTGTCTGAGTTGGTTGAATTATCTCCCTTTAATGTCAGACAATAATTGAGCTTATCAAATGTGTGTATGTGCAAGTGTGCTCAGTAATTCTCAGAATCTAAAGAGAAACGCATCACTACTCTGCAGTCGTCTGTAAACTATATGGCGTCAGTGATTTTCTTCTCTGACGAAGTGTCAATATAACTGCGTTTGACATCCACTAACCGCTGATCAATAATCAATGTGTTCCAGAAGTGTTGTTAAATAAACAAACTATCTTTTATCTCATTTTTTCATAGATGCCATCAGCTCCTACCTGAGTATAGTTGTGAAATTGGACTATGATGAGAAGCCGAACTACAAACACATAAGAAAGGTGCTTCTCGACGGTCTACACAAGCTTGGCTGCAAAGACGAGTGGAAGTTACACTTGCCATTATCAGGCGTCATGGCAACCTCACCACTTCAAACAAAGGTGAGACAGCAGGAATATGTGTGGCTTATTTATATTTTCTATAATCTGCAAGCCGGGTCTCCTTGTAACAGTTCCCAAAAACTACCCACTTCATTTAAACATTCTATTTTGGAATGTTCCATTGGATTTGAGCTAGACTCAAAGGTCAAACATAGAGCCTGATTTCTAACTACATATGGTTCATAGTTGATGCCATGTTTTATAAAAATGAACCCTGGTGGAGTCTTAATCTGAGAACAATGGCAGCTATCTTGGATTTACTTTTCTTGGTAAGGTTTATATCTATTCTTTACATACCTGACTACCATGACATTTTAAACCTCTAATTCAAAGTTGTTCGTCATTAATTCTTAGAAAATGGCAATCATGTCTGTACATTAGGTGTCATTTTCATTGTATAACTTGGGATACTATCTACAATTGCTAATAATGGGAAATTTAATCATATGTAGAACGGAATCTGTCCATGTAATTTAAAATCTATTGCAGTCTTTTGGTATTTATTTATATTTTTAGGCACAAGCAAAGCCAAGAAAGCGAAAATCTCCTCTTTCTGAAGGACTTTCAAGTCCTGTTCCTGCAAAGCAGATAAAGGCATCAAGTTACCAAGCCTCAAGCAAGGTTGTGTTGTCTCCAAAATCAGAAGGCAGTGGATCTCCAAAACGGAGAAAGGTTGCCGCTCCAGGTAAAACAAAACCACCAAAGACAATGAGTAATGGACAAATTGATGCAGGTACTGTTTCATGGAGAGCTCATTCCCCAAATGCAGATGTGAGAAAATCAAGAAGTTCACCAGGTTGGCGAGACTGTTCTCTCTCATGACATTAGCTTTATAGTTTGCACCATCATGTTAGCACTGCACTGGTTATTCTAAACACAATGATAGAGAGAAAAACCCATGAAATGAGACTGATAATAATGAGAAGTCATGTTTGATTTAATGTTAATAATGTCTATAATATCTATTGTAAATTCTATATGCCTTGTTATGGAAATGTTTTCATTTTCTGCATACTAACTCATTCCTAAATTACCCTCGAAGAGGTCGTTTACCATTGTTACAAGTGTACATAATGTATAGTGAGTAAGCAGTGTCTTTATCAAATTTAGACTTTCATACATTCGGAAATTTGAACCCTCCTAGATTCATTACTTCTGAACAACCAAGTCATTTTCTCATAGACAATCTTTATATAAACTTACTGTTTGGAAAGTTGTTAGAATCCCATATGAAAATCAAAACTTTTAACTTGGTTGCAAAAAATTAAATTGCTAATCTGTCCCACCCAAAGTGCAGTGACGACATTTTAAGAGTATATTTAATGTTTAAGAATGTGAAATTTAACAGGTAATTAATGGAGAAAATAATCATTAATTAATATCTCAAAGAAGTAAGATGTGAACGGGTAGGAATGTGGAATTGACTGGTAGCTTAATCTCGAATACACTCTCTTCATGCTACTAACATAGTAATTAAGGTATGTTAAACGGAGCCTGTCTGTAGTTTTGTGTCAAATTTATAGCCTGGTGCTGATGTTGTTATGCATGTTAATTAATCAAATTGTTTGAACCATCAAGAAACATACGTCTGTTTATATATTGATGAGACAAAATATTGAATTACATGTAAGATAAAACAAATTATTGTATATTGTTTATACCGGTATATAAAATCAGGCAATTAATCCCTGTTTTTTTATTGTCCTAGTAGCACAGGTGAGTAGTCTACAAAGTTTGGACCACACACTTAAGGTTGTTCATTTATGACCATTTTCCATTAAGCAACACTACACCAACAGTTTTGTTATTGGTTTGACCAATTTGTATTAAAACATATTCCTCTGTCAAAATTACATAAATATTCAATCGGAAGTTTTTTCTCAGTTGATGAAAAAAGACACACAATGGGGACAGATTTTGTTTTAAGATGTAAAACAAGAGTTCACATCACAATGACATGAAGTTTCATGAATCCCTGTCAAATCAATCCATTTCCACTTTATTATTTGTCAGAAAAGAACAGACTGGTACATTAATAATAGGTCGATGGATCGATCTTGAGTGGAACAGTTGGGTAATTTCCCGTTCCAACCAGTGATCCACGACTTGTCTATCAAAGGCTGTGGTGTGTGCTTTTCTATTTGTGTTATCCCTTGCTGTTATTTGAACAAGAGTAGCCTAAGGGGTGGCAGCCAGTTACTTCGGTGACCAAGTGTTGATATAACTATGCGTTTCACATCCATAACCTGCTGATTAATAATCAATGTGTTCCAGTGGTGTCGTTGAACAAACAAACTTTTATTTTTATCATATTATATAGGCCCACAGAAAACAACAACCCGGCGAGTGAAGCGATCAAGGAAGCAAGGAATTGATGCAGCAATACAAACAACTCCTGGTTTGAAACGCAGACGCTGAAACAGAATGATGTTTCATCTCGGTCACAGATGTGCATTAAGTCAGAACGACTATTCCCTAGTCTCAAGTCAGGGATTGAAAGTAACGCTAGCCTGTAGCTAAAGGAATGGTCTTGAGATTCAACACATTAACCAAGGCTCACTCTGGACAAGATTTTCTTTTGGCTAATTTTCCAAACATTCGGGTAATTGTCAGGAAACTGTTAAAAATAGGCTAATTTATACAAAATATTGTTAGTCAATAATATTATTACCAAACATTATAGCCAAACTTTTGAAAAAATAGCCATTGGCTACCAACAGGGTGAGCCCTGATTAACAATAGCAAGTAGCAATAATTGTTCATTTTGGCACATTTTATCTCACAATTGTGACAGCATAGTTGTGTTTGTCCTACACTGTGCTTATGCTTAGAGAATACAAAATGAGATCCCATGAGTAACTATTAATTTGCAAGTGTGTTTTAGACACTATCTTATGGGAACGATTGGAGTTTTCTATTTATTACAATGCCCTACAGTGCTTAAACAATAAAAACAAACAATTTATACAATAGAAATGCTGTATATTGAAGCTGCGAGAAATCATGATGAAAACATTGTCTCCCACATGTGGAAGAGATACCAAATTTTTAAAGGCCACCCTTATATAGTATAACTGCAGCTGTGTAATAAAATCATGATTATGTGGAGAAAAAAAGATGTGATGTTAAAACATCTCTTCCTTTTAACACAACAAAATTGGTTAAATTTGGCTTTAATACTTTCTTACAAGTTGTCATCAAACCCAGTTTTATAGTGGCAGAACTCGGTGCTAATTATTATAAATTAGTTGGCTATTTACAGTATAGAAACATTGTACCTGGGAGGCCCATTTTATAAATTCTTTCCATTAGGCCATTTCATACAATCTTCACCAGTTATTAATTTACACATACTTCCTCCTCATGTTCACTGCATGGCTAACACTTTAATAACCTTTAATAGCACATCATACATGTATGTAATAGTAATAGCAATTTTACCTTTTCTCCCATATTTGAGTCATCCATTTCACAATGTCTGTACTACTATAGTAGTCCACACGTATATTAGCATGCATTTATTCAATCTTCATTTTAATTAATTTAATTTATGAATTTTACATGTGCATTTGTTGCAGTTACGATATATTCTGAATT
The DNA here is from genome assembly GCA_032355825.1 of Melanodrymia aurantiaca. Classification (NCBI taxonomy): domain Eukaryota; kingdom Metazoa; phylum Mollusca; class Gastropoda; order Neomphalida; family Peltospiridae; genus Melanodrymia; species Melanodrymia aurantiaca. The sequence goes on from JAULBR010086402.1 coordinate 9,986, forward strand.
TTTGTCTCTATTGTACAATTATACTTGTATTATAAAACATTGTTTTATGAAACAATTGCAATTTTGATCTACATAATTTATTTTGCACCAACTACAGATTAATTTTGATTACGCCGTCTTTTTTGTCACATGTTCTGATGTCTAAAACTGCCAATCAGCTTCTGTGGAATTCATTGCCATTGTTTTTATATGTAACAAAATTCCACATGTACAGTATTCATTAACCATGCTCATTTTGCCAGAATAAATCAAATTCTATACATCAAGTCATTACTGGAGTCTTCAAACCTACTCTGAGCAAAACGTTGCCATTGGTTAGTACATGTTTCTTTTTTGTATCATTAGTTTGACTGATTAAAATGTGGTGTCTTAGCTATACAACGAGCCAATGGATTTTGATTGGTGTGATAACTTTTTATTCTGGCAATCATGTACATAAATCATGCACACTACTCCATTATATGTAAATCATCTCAACTTGCTGCATTAAAATACAATAATTAATTTAATTACATTTTTTACAAATTTGGTAGCCCTCCAAGACACATGTGCTTTAGGCTTGTGTATTTATTATAGTACTGAAACATTATTAACACACAACCCAGCATACAATAGTTTGGAGTGAAGACTAGTGGATATCCCCGATTGTATTTCATTAATTTTGTCTTCACAGAATTAGTCTGAAATCAATTCGGTTTACATTTTGTATTTACTGGAATTGAATTGTGTACAACAGAAATAAATGAGCAATTATGTCAATTAAGTTTTGTTTTCATTTATTCCAGTAACACATGATGATCTTGATGACCGATATTTATATTAAAACATGTATCCATCCCATGGTTTACTGACTTACATTCAATTGGTTAAAACTAAAATGTTTGCAACGAGTGAATTTATAAACTAAATGTATATATCTTCCTCATCTGCCATATCAAGCTGAATCGTGGAGAAAAAGCACTGAGAATGTTAATGGCTACAAACTTTCTTTGGTATTATTCTGTTACCCACAGGCTGACACCGGTAATATATCAATGGCCATTAAATTGACAACAAACACTACAGTATTCAATAACGTTCTAATTTTACTGTAAGTAGATATCACACACTCCAAATTTGATCAGTCCGATTCAAAACCTCCTGAGGATCAGACTTGTATATCATGAAAAATCCCTGCACTTGGGCTATACTTATGGGTTTTCCTTGAGACAAAACCCTTTCTGCAAAATCCTGTGCACAACTTTCTGCCTCTTCTGGGTAAAACTTTTGGAAGATTTCTTCTAGTTGATACTGCGAGGCAAAGTCTATTCTCTCTTTTAAGTCCACTCTTCCGGGTCGTATAAGTGCTGGGTCCAGTCTGCAATTACACAATAAGTTTTATACATCAATTGTTTATAAGGTGTGGTTTGTATTAGAAAAAACTACTTGGGATTTTGAAGTAAAAACAAATTGTCTGTAAAGTTATCATGAGTAGAAGCGATTACCCTATCTGGTTACACGAAGAACTAAGCCCCTGAACATGGTGGAACCTACATAATAGTATGTACTAACTACCTAGCTATCAAAACTGACTTTGAGTTAGTCAGGGGATGAATCGGGGCCATTATGCCTTTATTGATCGAGTACCGTAAGAACATAAAACCATGAAGCCTTCCGGTACAAAACGTGAACTGAATGCTACCATTTGTAGCAAATTTCAGTATGGGGGCAATTGTGGCCTAACTGGATCAACTGATGTAATTTGAGCTGAATATAGTTTTTAAAAATTTCAAATTTCCAATCTGGTTGATCTTAAGGTTTACATCTGATGATCGTGAATGAAATAAGAAGTCAACAAAAAAATTATCAACAAGTAGCAGGAAGAGATATTGTTGTCAACATGAAGAATGTTAAAAGGCTTATACAAACAATTCAATGCAATTATCTGGAAGATCAATGGAAATTCTTATAGCTTGAGTTATCCTTTAAAGAACCCAGAAATTTCAAATGTTGCAAGGGTAGATAACAGGTCTTGGGTTCTGATCCCAAATGTATCGCTATATTTTCAATGTGTGGCCAAGATGAAAGCTATAATTTCATTCCAGTACCTGTCTAAATAGTTTGTTGTCATAAAGATGATCCTGGCCTCTGCAGATGCTACTCCGTCTAGGGCATTCAGTAGTCCACTGAATGTTAGTCTACCCATTCCTTGGAACGCTGTCGGGTCTGAAACAAACAATTTACAGATCTTTTAATAAGGTGTCACAAAAATATAGCCAAATACATGTACATGTATATAATAAATAATGATAATACTCCAGACCAAATTGAAATAGATATGCCTACCGGTGTTAGATAATACACCCATCGTTTGCGAACACCCATGTATCATTACTGCTTTGGCTGTGATTCGTGAGGTCATGACAGTTACCTGTATACTTTGTATGATTTTTATGTTGAACCATATTATGTATTATGAAAGGTGATCATGTAACATGGTGTTTGACTCTGTTTATGTAGTTTAATTTTAAAATGACTTACTTTCCTGAGCCAAATCTCGACTTACAAATGCTGCATCCACATCTTCCAATAGTATAATACTTTGTTCTGGAGCAACAGTCAATAGGTGGTTCAAGCGGTCATCTGTAAGACCTCGCTCACTCAGATTTAACACACATATACTGTAATCAAGCTCACCTGAAGTAGAATGGCATACATGCATGTTAGACAGTTTCACACTTACATTTAATTTCCAAATACTTTTATTTAGGTTAAAAATATAAACAAGTTTTTTTATTACGAACATGACAATAAAAATATAAACTATCCATGTTCCTAATTCCAAAGTGATATTTATCGAAGGTGAGAGTAATTACAAGAGACGGCATGGGTGAATTACAGATTACTAAAATATTTAATACTGTGTAGTGGTTAACGCCATGACCGGTCTCCATGGTGCAGTGGTTAATGCTACTGACTTCAGGCTGGTAGGTACTGGGTTCGAATCCCATTTTTGGCATATGTGATTTTTAATCTCATTATCGACT
>JAULBR010086413.1:0-13009 GCA_032355825.1 Melanodrymia aurantiaca
GCTTAACTACGCAACACTGTTAAACTGAAAGCAGACGATGGGACCGAAGACCTTCATCATAAGCGCCACCTATTGGCCGTTTGCTCAGGATAGATAATTGAGGAAGGTATCTCATAGTCGAAAATTTATATTTTTTGGAGTAAATTTTCTTTTCTAACAATACTTATCCTGGAATATGATTTGCATTATGTCAATAGTGCACAGAGATACAAAAAATAAAAACCAGCCTGAGGCTCCCTGGACTTCAGTACTGTTATTGTTAAAGGGAAATTTAATTTTTGCCATGTAATATGCTATGCTTGGACACTTTTCCATTATGGTGAAGATACTAACTTTAGCAAAATCTGGATAATGTCGCACTGCATCATCTAAGAGTTTCTTGGCGTTGTTAATTTCTCCGAGACACCATTCCAACTTGACAGACTTCATGAAAACCTAAAACAAGGTCAAATATATTAAAATATATTCAGTATTCTATTTAACATCCACTAAAAAGCGTTATCTATTCAGCATTCTATTTAACTTCCTAATTTGAGACACTTAAGTTTTGTGGTTTGAAATCTAAATGACAAAACATTGACATGGCTAAATACGTATCCCTGTACAAGGCAGAATCAAAGGGACATTGCAATAAATTAGAGATGGCGAATCACTGCCAAAGCAATGATACCAGGGCCCGGCTGTTCGAATCCTGGGTTAGCGCTAAACCTGAGTTAAGTGCCTAACCACGAGTTACATTTAACTACTGATTAAAAATTGCATGGTTCAAACGTTGGTTAGCGCTAACTATGAGTTAAATATAATCTAACCCAGTTTTTAACCCGTGATTAGTCAACCCTGGGTTAAGGAATTTAACCCATGGTTAGTGTTAACCAGTGGTTAAGTTAACCCAGGATTCGAAAAACCGGGCCTAGATGTAATAATAAACTTCCACAATTTTTCACGAATAACGTTCAAGTGCTTCTCGAAACTAAGTTAGTGTTTAAACAGTGTTACTTCACGATGAGACTGATAACTTACTATTCCATGTTTGTATAAATTGATCAAATTATATATTTTTTTAAATCATGACATAAGATCGTTGATACACAGTCAAAGTGACATTATGATGAAGTCGAGATTGAATTCATTAACGAATCCCAGCCAAAGCAGTGATAACGCCAGATGTTTGCAAAAAGTAGACGTTTATATTCTGCCATAACGATAGCACAATAATAGTTAGCATATCAATTTTGTCCTTTTTTTTTCTGTTATTTTTTTTCTTTGAACAATAAAACCGCGCATTGTATCAAAGTATAGTGCATGATATCAAACATCATCTAACAGCTTTATGATGGCGTCCGCGGTTATTTGACACATTTAAATCGTTTTCGCACATACATAAACAAACTGTGCGATCTTGTGTTTACGACAATGCATTCATTTACGGCAACATGACCGAAAGTGCACCAAACAATTATTCATGCATCTCCTATAAACATTCACGACATAAAAGCTTTCCAAAGAAAAGTTCGAAAAAAACAAAAAAAAGTTAAATACTCTTATACAAAGGTGACAGCAATATGTTGAAAGCTGTCAAACAAACATGGTTTAAAGCACCATTAAGTAAATAACAGCTGAATTGGTTGTGTCAAACGCATAACTAAATCTGTTTCTAATACATCGGTTTTAAATTGAATTGCGTAAGGATATGACGTACAGTTTGTTTACGGTCGGTTTATCGTGTTTTATCTTTGAACAATTTGAAGCGTTCTTTATATTTGAGAAATTTCTATTCAACAAGATGTTTCAGGTACTCACAGCATCTGCCGTGGATGTGAGGGATCATCTCAAAATATCGACTTACCTCGCTATTGTATACAAGAACAACGTTCGTATAAGATCGACCCCCTCCTCCTTCTAATTCTATACGAAACAATGTGTTATTGGAACAGTTGATTTTTTGACTGGAAAAAATACAAATAAATTAGTCATACATGTACATGTTTTACGACTATTCATTTTTGATAAATGAAATTTCACATAAACTGGAAGTGACGTCACTGGAGACTCTCGTTGACGAGTATTGTTGTGGAGATAATAGACTTATTGGTGTCAAATGTGTAAAAACTATTGACAAACAGGTTCCCATCATTTACAAAGTTGGGTGGAGGATGATTCGCTCATCTTTCGCGAACACCTGGTACCATCATTGCTTTGGCAGTGATTCTTGAGTACATGCCATCTCTACTTTGTCCCTCCGACTCTGAGTATGGCCATGCCAATGTTTTATCGTCTAGATTTCCCAGTACTATGCCTTACAATCCAGCATTACAAGCACTATTAAGACGATGAATGCTATTATATGTTTAAACGTATATGTTTTAAACACTTTTTAAACGATGCAAATCAATAGCCAAACCAAACTGGGTTTAACAAATGAACGCTGTGCATATAGCGAGACGTATAAAACCTTTGAGATGATCCCTAAGGTATGGGCGGGATGAAGTTAACTGGTTTACCAGGTAAACGTATGATCATATTCATACCGAACAATGGAAATAACAACGGCGCTAATTAATTAAATCAACTATGCTGTTTCCAATAATACGTCAAGACAATTTGAATCGAGAGCGACGTCTTCGGCGACAGGTAGATCAAAGGTTATCCATCATAAAGATCATGCACACGGTTCGTATTCTGGAATTTAAACCCCAAAACAAAGTTATCCATTGCTTCTCTTAAAAACACAAGTGTTTACACATGTCGGTGCGTTGGGATTCAGTTTTAAACGTTTCTTTCGCTAAACAAAAGCTTCCGTTTAAAACTGAATTAATGCGTTTTTTTCATGTGTGTTTAAACTTCATAACGAAGTTTTCAATTAAAATCTCAATTAGTTTCAATCTCGTTACACATGTCAGCGCTTTGGGTTCATTTTTATACATCTATTTTGCTAAACAAAGATATTCGCTTAAAATCGAATTAGCACGTTTTAAGGAGTGCTTAAAGCTATACCAACCCTTATAGTAGCCGTCTCGTATTAATTATTAATGACTTTAAAATTGCAATTTGTGTCAAAATTATTATAGCAAGCTGCTTCAATTATGGATGTCATATAAATGGCGGCAGCGGGCTTCATCTTTGACCACGTGTCGATATAACCGTGCATTTGACATCCAATAACCGCTAATTTATAACCACTCTGCACCATTGTTTTTGGCATTGAACTAAAATGAGCAGTCGTTGAAGGTTATGAAAGACCATGCATGCATTAAAATATTTAACATAGATAAATTATTTGCTGTCGATAAACAAACTATATTTCTCCAACCCCAGCACAAGTAAGATATAGATAGCCTCATCCCTGACATGAAATTGTGTAGCCATATCCCACACCCATACATATAGATGGATTCTTATAGGCTTGTATAGTACTTGAGTCAGCTTTTGTCTTTCTATCAGTCAATTATTCCCCACTCTGAACTTTTTTACAACCCTGTAAGCTATCTTTGTTTTATATTACCTTGTTATTTTATCTGCTCCTCAGTTTTGTTTATCTCCTGATGAGTTATTTTTAATTATAATGTAGGGTGGTTTACAGATAGAAACATTTTTAGTTTTGCCATTATAGGCTTGTATCGCAAGACATCTTTTATAAAGTGTTTCTACCACATTGTCCAATGATCGTAAATAACGTAGGACTGAACGGACATTGAAATTGTTTCTCGGAAACATGATGACCGTCACAATTTTAATCATTTCTCTCGGTCAGGATGGCGACACTTTGCAATCCAGCATCTGTTTTGTACTCCTTGTTTCAACATCTATAGTTTCCCTCCCGCCGCTGTGCTACGGAATTAAAAAGAAATCATTTCTCATTTTGCGATAAACCAGAAACAGGTACGTTTTGTAATAATCTAGTTTATCGCTTTTCACTGGCATATGTTCATCAATAATATATTTAGTCGGTGACCCGCGTCAAATAATTAATTAAAGGAGTAAATCACGCGTTTGAATACCGATTACGCGTTTAACGGATCAAACACGTGATCTGGGTTTTTTTTCGTATCTTGGCATATGTCTCACTATCGGTCTCCGTGGTGTAGTGGTTAGACTATCGGTTTCAGATTCTGCATATATGCTATAGCCACTCGTTCATTTTGTGGGGAAAGCATGACACTTTGCACATGCTTGTATATAGCAGACCGTTATAATATGTCATCTGATAGTGGCCACTTTGGATTTGAACATGACTGCTATCCGGTATATAGGCAACAGACAGCAGGGTATTATACTGCTCCCATATTTCCCTCAGTATTTTTAATTTTAGGGCAGTTAGAGACCCTTTCAATGGCTAACCCCATGTTTTCGTGGTCATATAATCATTATTATGAGACCATTTATGACGTCCTGTAGTGTCCGCCATCTTCTATTTCAATAAAGTTGTCAATTGCTGCATACGTCCCTTAATATATTCAATTGTAGGGCAGGTAAATCTCTCGACTCTGCCTTGTACAAAGATATGCATAGTTCAAAGTTTTCTTCGTTTTATATGTTCACCAAAAGAGTCATGATATTATTTACTTTCTAAATTAAATAAAACCGTATAATTATCACAGTAAAAATCGCCACCAATTTGCTCACTTTAATTGTTATCAATAAGTCCTAATTTAATTACATTTCGAGATCAGTAATAGACCGTCTTGGTCGATCTCGACATAAGGGTCAGGCACCACGTGGAGCGTGCCCTTCTTTACTAATATCGAATCAAATTCCTGCCTCGGGCAACCTCTCTTTCGTTTACACGTGAAACCAGCACGAGCGCCACCTACTGTCCGGACAACAATAGCAGGTCTTTTGCTCGGAGGAGCCTCGCCCGAGCTTCGGCGGAGTATAACATTTATCCCGTTGTTTGTCTTGATTTAATTGCGCTCCACGATGGAGGGATTTACGTTTCACCTAACACGTGTCGTCCTCAGGCGCCGGACTAATTTTCATAAACACAAACACTGATTAATAGCAGTCATCCTCTTGATGTTGAAATTTGTTGCTTCCACATCCCTGAAAGAGAATAATAATTGCTATGAAAAGAGTTTTCTCAAATTAGCGAACTCCCTTCGATACTCGCACCTACACTATAGAAAAAAAAAACTGGAGGAGGTTTCACAAATCTCTGCTGGACGCGAACGAAATCCTGTTCTCTACTTTTTCTGTAATTGTAGGCCATTGCACGACCTATCACCATTTTTATCTGTGCTGATCGGGGGGCTATCATTTATTTGCAGGTGGTACCATTTAATCAAAGCACGGCTGATTAAGTTGTGATTATTATCAACTTGGGAAACAACTGTGCACAAAAAGAGCCTTTGTGTATTAAAACACAAATGATCTTTCATATGAGCGTTTGACTTGCCCGTTTAACAAAGGCCGGCTGATTGCTTTGTGTTGCTGGTAAAGATCGAAGGATTTACCGTTAGCGGTGATTAATGGTCTGTGAGGATGATATTGCACTGATGTATACCTAGGAGCATCACTCTTTGTAAATTATAATTTTTGATTTCATTTAATTCAGAATATTTTTTCCAGTACATGTTTTTTTGTGTAGTAAAGTTCTCCATTGATCTCTCAATGATTCATGGGCTGAGATGATGATATTGCACTAATGGCCCATTCCACGTCACGTGTATTACAATACAGAAGATTTTTTACAGAACAATTATTCCTAAATGTTTATAACTATGATGGTAATAGTATTACTATGATGGTAATAGTATTACCATCATAGTATAAACATTGAGGAAAGAGTTATCTCTCAGGAATAATTGTTCTGTAAAAACAAATTCTGAATTGTAACACACGTAACGTGGAATGGGCCTAATGTATACAATGTATCTAGTAGCATCATTCTTTGTAGATTATAATTTTTGATTTAATTAAATTTTAAAGTAATTGTTTAACATACTAATTTTGTCTGGTAAGTTCTCCATACTCTTTGATGAGTAATGGTCTGACTGGACGATAGTACACTTAGTAAAATGTATTTTTGTAAATTATAATTTTTCATTCAATTTAATTTTAAAATAATATTTAATAATTATACCAATTGTGTGTGGTAAATTCCCTACAGATCTTCTGTAAGCACCTATACACCCTCCCAATGCACGCCACCCCGTCCTATACTCGCCTTGGCTACATTCTTTGTCTTTGATGGCAAAGCGTACATGCAAAAGGGGCATGTTGAACTTGGACATACGTACTTACACATGCGTTGTGAATATACATTGTATTACTTTTTGATTATTTTCATTAGTTTCTGCAATACAGACGCTCGGTGCAACTAAATTGAATACAAAAAATTAATTAGTTTAATAAAGATATAAAAGTTATGATTCGTGACTACATGACACTGTCATCTCAACGTTATTGTAATCAGTCATGGAGTCGGCCTTTACGTGCAGAGATACGCATTTAACACTAAAAACCAATTTGTTGTCCTTTAGATTACGGAAGCTATTGTGCGGAATAACTCATTTCTGCATAACTTTATGTATGCGAGTTGGTGTTTTCTGACCAGCCTGTACAAAAACATCCCAAACAGATACCTAACACCTCAACAACGTGTCATCAAATAGGGCAATGACAGAGCTTCAAAGACATATAATTTGTCCCCCCTGTGTTTGTGAGAGAACTTTTTGATTGGTTAATGATTGGGCACTTACAAATCAACACGTGCGTGTTAATGGGATCATAAGTTTTCTTCATTAAAGAACAATTCTATCACAAGATAGATAAATTGCCTATTAAACACGAATTCTCTGCCCATAAAGCAGGGGGGATAACAGACCAGTCTGACCACCTGCACGACTGGCTAAACAGTCGAGTGCGCAGTAATTTCATTATCTTTGTCTCCTGCACACGGACCGGCCGTTTAGTGTGCCTCTACCAGCGCCCCCTTGCGGAGCGTGCTCGGCACGTGGCAGTGGGTGATGGCCGTGCAGTGATATGAGCATCGTGGTTAACAAAACACCCACTGACGCGTTAAAAATACAACGACGGTAATTGAAAACGTATTGTAAAGTAAGTGCGTATGTATATATGGTGGATTTGGTGATGTGGAAAAAGTTCTTACACACAAATGAAAGGATAGTATTTCAGTGAATTGAATGACAAAAATGCGAAATGTTTGCAACTTGTTAGGAATGTGAACAGTTCCATTCATTTCCGAAATTTTTTAAAAACTAATTTACTATATTTTATTATTCGATGCTAAAAATATGATTTACCATACGAATGACATGTCTTTCACGATATGACGCATCAATAACACGGCTGATGCCTGATGCTATACCTTACTTTGACTTGTTTTTCGCTTTCTATCGCTTTGATAATGGCAGCGGGAAAACAAGATGGTTATGCTTACGAAGTGTTCTACTGGTGGAGCAGGATAAGCGCTTGTTTCGTGAACACCTGATATCACCACGGCTTTGGCAGTGATTCGTATTTTATCGCATTATCTCTTTGACTCTACGTTGTGCTGAGATACGCATTTGACCTTGACCATACAGGGCTGTACTATGCATGACCAAACATCCTAAGGGACATTGTTTAAACAGAAGTTGGTGTTAATATGATAGAGAAAACCTACTACTCCTACGAGTATTTTATGGTGGAAAATACCAAATAATAAAGTTCGAGGTGCACTCAACTTTTAATAGCGCACTTAATGGTGCTTAGCCTGCAGTTGGTAATAATAATAATAATAATAATAATAATAATAATAATAATAACATGTAATTAGGTTAATGGTTATAAAATGCAGTTTTATCTGGTACCACTTAAGCGAGTACATGCATGCTTGCTTGAAACATATAACTGCTAAAATTAGCAGGTATTTGTTTGGCGAAAACTGACGTTCCCATAATAAACATCACAGGGCCCGGTTGTTCGAATCCTGGGTTAACTTAACCATTGGTTAAGACTAACCATGGGTTAAATTCCTTAACACAGGGTTGGCTAATCACAGGTTAAAAGCTTGGTTAGGGTATATTTAACTCATAGTTAGCGCTAACCCAACATTTGAACAACACAATTTTTAATCAGTAAGAAAATTTAACTCGTGGTTAGGCACTTAACTCGGGGTTAGCGCTAACTCAGGATTCGAACAACCTGGCCCTGGTTAGCTCAGAAATTAACTAGCTCCTGTCTTGGACACATCCTTTGGGGAACTTGGAAGATGTGCCCAAGAAAAGACGTGATTGAACCTTCAGTGGATGTAAGCACGTGTCAAATGTTTGTTTGATTGATGGACGTTCTAACGTCCTCTTTCTTGCTTCTGTTTCCAATGGACTTCTATTCCGTTTACTTCGGTACTGCATTCAATTAAAAATCCCAATACCTCGAGCGGGATTCGCACCCAGTACGTACACACCTTGAGTGCATGAGTCAGGTGTTACAACCACCTACACCACGGAGGCCGGTAAGTGTTTAGAAAATAAAGATGATACATGAAGTGTTAATACATTACAATAGAAAAGGATTCCTTTCTCCTTGGTCTATGTAGTCGCGCATTGTACTGTATACAATACTATACTTTAACAGCAGAAGATTGACACAACCCGGTGACTTATTAAATCTATTCCATCTACACTGTATCTGGTTTTCCATTTCCCTTCACACACCCGCGTGTCGTCTTTGTGCTATAAGGATATCATTGCTGTAACGTCACTTGGTTGGTTTTGCCACCCGATTTAAAAGATAGAACCCCAAAATCACGCTGTTAATACGAGACTGCAATAAAGTGACGGGGGATCCATCTCGGAACACGGTGTCAATTTCATGTTTATTTCATGTTGATTGCTGTCTGAATACAGGTAATCAGTAGGGAGTTATGCTCTGCTGTTTGATATCACATCCGCCCTTCTGGTAAATTGCCCACTTCGGTGTGAGTTTCATATAATATGATATAGTCGGTTTCACCTCCGTAGTTTAGACAGTGTGCGGTATTGTTTGATGTCAAAAGGACTTTGCAGGAACGCATTTTTATCTGTTTATTTTTTTTTTCGAAGAATACTAAGTACGACAGCCTGAGATTAGAAAACTGTTTGTATAATGGCAAGTGCACCATGGGTGACTCAGGGTCTTTTATATAATTGTAAGGACAGGATTGTGGTTTAAAAAAAGTTTTTTTGTATAGTAAAACTAACAGCAGCGACAACCCGAAGAAAGAAATGGGACAGAGATCAGCGCAAGAGGGTCCGTCTGAGCTTCTATGGGTCAAAGGTTCGATCCTCTTCAGTGAACCGTTGGTTATTTTCCATTCCAACCAGTGATCCACGACTGATCAATCAAAGGCCGCGGTGCGTACTATACTGTCTGTGGTAAAATGCACATAAAAGAGCCCTCGCTGGTATTCTGTAAGAATAGTCTATGTGGCGGGTAACGAGTTATCTCTGTGACCAAGTGTCGTTATAACCGTGCATTGTTTAGCCAATGACCGCTGATATATAATTAATGTATTCCACGAATCCTATTAGTGACATATGATGTTTTTAATCCAAGTACAGGCTCCAAACCAGAGTGAGTGTTCTGCATGGCTCAATGGGTAGGTGTACTTCTATATATTTACACTGACCATTGTCCACAACTAGTTTAACAAAGTTCCTGGTATATGTATTGTCCTGTCAGTGGGAAAATGCATAATAAAAGATCTATTGCTACTTATAAAATGTGCGTAGCGGGTTTCTTCTATATCATACTAACACTATCTTCTGGATAGGCAGTCGAGGCAGTTTGACTTCGTGACCATGGGTGCTTGAAACTTAATTGGATATAAGCATGCAAATAACTTATAAGTAACTAACTAACGAGCACTGTCTCAATATATTCTAAAGATCTTATATGAAGCAATTCACTGACCATCGTGTGTCGAAATAGGTATTGAATGTCCATGCGTGGAATATTCGTCTGGATATAAAAGCTAAATCTATTTTCTCAAAAAATGTAGATTTACCACCCCAAGCGTTTATAGTTTATACGAATTATCCCTAACAACCCCCGTTATGAGCATAGTATAATACGTTAAACTGACCGACTATAAAATATATCGGTTATCTGGAGATGGTATCTTCTCTCAATCTAAACCCATCGGTATCCAGCTGAGATTGAGAAAGTCACTTTATTTGATGCTCGTTTCTTTATATCTGGAAAAATGTATTGCATATAAATAAACGTATGTACTCATGAAATAAATAGAACACTATTTGACATAATTATTTTGAAATGAAAGGAATAAATGTATGCCTGTTTGTTTAATAACACCCCTGGGGCACATTGGTGCTAATTAATCTATTAAATATCAAGCACAACTATTTCAAATAGTCTACAATGTATGCTTTCTGCTTAGTACCAAGGGTTTTTATAAAATTATTATGTACTTTCCCTTTATAGCACAAATAACAGCCTTTGATGAAGAAAATGTGGACCACTATTTCTGAAAGGAATAGAGATCAAACTGAAAGTTAATGACAGGGATGTAGCAAAGTGCTTAACGTGTTTAATCTTTTATGCAGCAGCCATAGAAAAGAAATCGAACATGGTTTCCAGTCAGTAACACGTCAAAAACTTGTTCATCGACGACACCAAAATAACGAGCACATTTTAGCTTATAGAAATATATAGCCATAAAATACAGTGTTTTTCGCCAATCACGAACTGCTACGGACTGACAAGAACTGCTACGGACTGACACGAACTGCTACGGACTGACACGAACTGCTACGGAGTTAACACGAACTGCTACGGACTAACACGAAATGATACGGACTGACACGAAATGATACGGAATACGGACTATAACGTGAACTTCCGCGGACTGACATGAAAACTGAAAATGTCAAAAATTAGAGCAATTCTTTGATCCCTAGCATTTAAAACAATACGTCGATATATCTTTTTAGCGATTACTCTAGAAAGCTGACAGTTCGTTGGTTTAACTTATAATAGAATTAAATTGTCCGTTTGTATATTATGTCCGTAGCAGGTCGTGGTTTGTGGAATCGCGTCATAAAATGTCATCGTATGAATCTGGTTTCAAACAAAAAGAATTATCGTAATTATGACGCTAAATGTGTTCAAGGACTATACATAATGGACCAACATCTGTTTTCTGTACAAACGCATTATTCTTTGACTACTGCAGAAGTCGACCCGTAACGATCCATTCTTTAGTTCCTGGGCGTGCTCGCCAGCAATTCGACTTCCCAACCCGACAAGATACGACGTGCAATGATGAATTTATTTAATCTTCCTCCCGACAAGAACTTCACCGCTTACAGAAGCGGGCTATTATATGGACGAGTTGGTATACTGTCAAATTCTTCACAACTGTTCCGAATTAATGGAGACTACCATTACTTCTGCTGCACCCATCAAAGGCGGGGGTGGGGTACAGTGGGTGGTTGTTTGTCATCGTGATTAATGAAGATAATCCCAGCATCTCTCTCGACCTACAAAGACGGATGGAATTGTATCGACCATGCGATGATTCTCTGGTCCTGCTAATCATCATATCGATGTCTGAAGATTGTATCACGCGCATGATTAAGGTAATAGACAAGACTTGCAGCAGGAAGCGACAATCCAAAGTGTTGCTCATTAATCAACACGCACAAATGAAGACGGACAAGTATAAATGGGCACGTGTGGGACGTTCACACGCTCAAAGGTCTCCGTGGTGTAGTGGTTAGATCATCGGGCTCAAGGCTGATAGGTACAGGGTTCGAATTCCTCAATTCCGACGCCAATACTAGTGAGTATACGTCGCACAGACTAGGAGGCTGTTGTGGTCGTAAACGTAAATATGTGACAAAAAAGTGTTTTCCAAAATATAATTAAACATACTTGTGTCCAAGAATAAATAGCATCCTCGGGTAATACGCCACAAATGACCAAAAACCCATGATGTCTCAGCTACCGGTCGTATCACTAACAGTTAGCGATTGAAATTTCTCTATTTACGTTTACGTCTACAACTAGTCGTAAACTAGACCTACGATGTTTTGTGGAACAGGCCCAAGACTTGTATAAAACACATATTTTTATTGTGCTTCTTCTTACATTAACTCTAGGACTTGTAGGTAATATCTTGTTTTTTGTTATGATAATTATAACCGGACTTCCATTTCGGCTGGACTATATTCCTGTTACACCGGCAGGAATGAAAATCTGATATTATCGTAACTCAGTGGATTAAATAATAAAATTAAAATGTTACGGAATGAAGCAAATAGTTTGATTCATAAATCTAGATATTACCTACATGTCGTAGCCTCACTATGAGAAATATATACCCATACTACTGTGAGGTTTTTGTACAGGTCTGCTTTGGACTAAGGTTCCTTGGTATGTAGGTTCTATAGAGTCATGCATTGTTCTATGAATGGGGATCCGGTTTTGTGAATGGGGACCTGTTTTATGAATGGGGACAGGTTTTAATGAACGAGGAACAGTTTTATGAATGGGGGACCGGTTTTATTAATGGATCAATGTGCCCTTTATATTAAGCTCCATCCCCATTTAAACATTATTCCGTATACCCTTGTTACACTGCAATGTATGTAACGCTATATACACGTGTGCATAATACACAGACACAGGATACAGTTATCAATATTCAAGATAATGTGAGAGGACTCGTTCGAACAACAGGTTTACGAGTACAAACTATAAATTTTTTATGATGGTCAACATGGAATCTAGTTGGCTATGCCAGTGTTTACCTCGCTTATCGTATAATACCTATTGTTTGTAAATTTTACCTTTAAATTATTCATAATTATATCAGATCTATACACTGATGTTTAATCATTGTTCCAAAACATTGTATATACCATATGTTGATACCGAATAGCCATTGTCGTTTGTGATTCTAGGATGTCGTTAAAAATAATTCATTGATTCGTTCGTTCGTTCGTTCGTTCGTTCGTTCGTTCGTTCGTTCGTTCGTTCGTTCGTTCGTTCGTTCGTTCGTTCG
>JAULBR010086435.1:0-13001 GCA_032355825.1 Melanodrymia aurantiaca
CTTTATTAAAGTCTGGATTTCCAGTTAAAGTCTAAAGTCTAGACTTTAAATTGTTTATAAGCACGGGGCCTGGTGTCCCAAAACGACCAGCGTTTTTCAACCGTAACCTGTTGATCTTCCTTTTCCAACTTCCAGACTCACGCATGTCTAGCTTTCATGGTATAATTGACCACAACGAGCACATTTAATCTTATTGCGACACGTATTCTGTCAATGGCCAAACTTTTGGCACTTGAAACAACGCAAAAGGTTTGGTATGTAAGGCTCAACAGGTATACTGAGATACCCAGTCTTAACCGATTGAGGAAGGGGTGGCTTATTAAAGGTGAGGATAAAAGTATTCGTCGGAATTAATTCATTATTCCGACGAATCTGTATCCTCTTGATGAAATGTTTTCTATTATCTCATCTTCACCAACACCTTCCAAATCGCGAGACTGTATCACTCCCTTTGATGAATATATAGGGGATTGAGCTGCTGCTCTGGTTGGTACATTGCAGAGGAATGTCGATTTCAGGAGACACTTAAAGCGACTAACCCTTCTGAACAGCAAATGGTGATAACAGTTCAAGTGATGATGATGATAATGATGATGATGATGATGATCGATGATGATGATGATGATGATGATGGTGGTGGTGGTGATGATGGTGATGAACATAGGCCAGGATTCAGAGAAGAAACTTCTTTCGGATTTCTTAATTACATTTGGGTTCTTGGCGATGAAGAAGTAGACTTGTTTTGACTCATGTTTTGAGTTATGTGTGTTGTTAACCATGTATTCATACACAACAGCGTTCCACAAGGGGACAGGGTGTTGCCAATGTCCTTCGGACACTCCTGCAGGGGATACATGAATAATATTTTCAGGCAATTGAAACAACAAAGTACGCAATTGACCCTAGCCACCGCCCCAAGAGCTACAAATGAAATAAGGTTATTGAATAAAGATGTTTCATGAGCAATGTAAACACAATTATGGTTGCTAGCCCTTGAGTTTGGTATGACTAGCCGATTGATCAGGTCGAGCCTTCCTGACCCCCCGTCTGCCTGAACTTAGGGCCAAAGTGGTGTGTTTCCAGAAACATACACTGAGCTATGCTCAAACTCAACCAACAGGATCCATTCATCCAGGATTACGGGTTGAACCTCACGGCAAACATGTCGACACCACCATAACACATCTACGCATGTACATACCCAGATCTAGAGTGGCTAGAGCATAAGGGGATTAAAGGAGTTTTCCTTGCAAAAGAAAACTCAGACATTAATACTGAAGCATTGTCTTCAGTTCCCCAACCCACCGCAGTATCCACACCACCTCTGTCCTTTCAATTCCCACCCTGAGACCTCAATGTGACGAACACCCAACTATGAACCAGTATATATTGGATTAAAGCACAAGACATATCTAAATCATGTGTCATAACGAACATTTCCGTATACGCAGCACTAGAACGACAGCTGGCTACTTTCCCTACGTGTTATCAATAATCGCCGACTCAGCCAACATTCCATTTGTGAATGAATTACAAATCAAACACCTTTCGCTATTCATTAATCTGCTTCCATGACTAGCTTTCCTATTATTAGAGTTAACTGCATGAATGAACAATATACTTGTAATTCAATAAACGGCAATCCACTTCGTCCGATTACGTTCAGTAAGCTCACCAAGTGCAAGATTTGTTCCAAACCAATATAAGGCATGCAATACAGAAATACGTCGATATCGACTTACCTTGTCATTATTTCATGATGTCAAATTTGGCGATTAAGATAAAACGCTTAGATGAATTAAACGTTCAGAAGAATTATTGCCCGTCAATTTCGATTGGGAAATCCATTTGGTTTTAGGTGTATCTTTAACTGTTGGCGCAATGATACACTCGCCTCCCACGCGCCAATCACACACTTATGTAGACATACTGAATGAACGTTGACGGTAAGCACAACTGACATAGACATTACTTGACTGGTAAGTGACACTTGAAGTGGGCGGGGACAATTTAACATACCTATGATGCTTACTACAAAAACGTTGACTCCATGTAGGTCATTTTACAAGTGCTAACATACAAACGACATCCCCTGTCTGTTCCCCGGCACACCTTCTAAACACTGGCGTACAGAATAACAAGTAATCCACACTTTCACAAGCAAGACGGTCGAGACTCTCTACTTTACTAAGCGATATAACACCTAGACAGTCCATACATACTTCACCTAGACAGTCCATAGTCCATACACACATGCGAATGCTGACGTATTATTTATTGGTCTGGATTTTGCTGTATGTTTGGTTTCTCAGATTGATTGATCTAGTCCTTGGACTTGTGCTTCGGGTATTTTTAACCTTTAATTAATGCAAATGCCACCAACAGTGGTACAGAAGTATCATGCATTTATATTTATGGTTTCCATTTACCAGCCATGCAATTTTTTATAGCTCCTGATTACATACGTGGAAAACGTAGATGTAATAATATTTTTAGAATGAGAAGGAAAGAAAATTAAAGAGGAAACTGCCCAGATGTTTGGGAAACAATCCTCTTCCCGTGAAACTAAATCTGGGATCAGAAAATAATATAAGACCAATACACCCAGTCTATCACCCTCTAAACATAAAAAAGAAAGTTTTCCAAATTTCCTGATTCCCTTTTTTACCCATGCCTCCCTTCCCTACTCCATATAAAATGCCCATGGTTGGGCAAGATATGTTCATCTTTCGTAAACGACTGGTAGCATTACATCTTTTGGCTGTGATTCATGAGTACATGCCATCTCGACTTGGTTATGTGGTGAGATACGCATTTGGCTATATTTTGTTTTTTTGTTTTGTCTTTTTTTACATCTGACATGTTTCAAAACATCTACGCTTTTATTTTGTCTTATTCCATCAATTATTTGTTTTCTTCAACATATAAATAAAACAATTTCTACCAGCCTGGGCACTGTTAAATAGAAACCTCCTATCACTAGAGCGTGTCTGCCCACGTTGTATTCAGATCGAAGACATGGAACATGATTTAAAGTCTTGTCCCGGTCTCGAACAACATAGTGTTCCCCTTCGGATTGTAGATCTAAACTTTCTTACTGCCCACCCACCCCTTTCATTTATCATTTAACCCACAGTCCTTCTCATTATATTAAAATTGGTAAACTGCTTGTGATTTCCACCCCAAGCCCCATGCCTCTTCCTTAACGCCCATGCTGCATAGCGATCCATAACAGATAAGATAAAGTTTGTTCGTTTAACGACGCCACGAGAAACACATCGATTATAAATCAGCGGTTATTGGACGTCAGACGCATGATTATATTGACACATGGTCTCAGAGAAAAACCCACTGTCGCCGCTTCACGGACTACTCTTACCGAAAAACAGTAAGGGGTCTTTTATGTGTACTATCCCATAGACAGGATAGCACACAACACGGAATTTGATAAACCAGTCGTGTATCACTGGCTGGAATGAATATTTTGCACTGTGGAGGATTGATCCCTTGACCCATTCCGCCACAGGCAGACATTCTACCTTTAGACTATGTCCCGCCCTTCTGCTTTTGTCTTTACCACTTGGAGAATAAACTGACTCACAAGTGACCTAAAACAACATCATCCAGTGATTCATTTTGTATTACAAAGCTTGCTTTTTTTAAATAGTGAACATGCAATGGTAAAAATTAACATTTTTAGATGGAATTTCTGTAGCAAATAATGACATTATTTTAGAAGAGTGGAAGTAATATTGTGTTTTATTAAAGAATTTTCTGTTGTGAAGTTTGCATGAAGGAAAACGGAATTGAAAGTATGAAGAATAGCATAGATGGATGGTTTAAAAGTAGGAATGAGAGGATTAGAAGGAGTAATTAAAAGAATGGATGAAAGCATGGATTGATGAATTATCATGAAAAAGATAAAAGCAAAGTTAGAAATGCTGTGGAAACTTTGGACATTTAATAAAAAAAAAAGAAGAATACATTGTATTTTTTATATGAGTGGAACCATTTTAAAAAAATATTGGACCTAACAATGATGTTTTTAAAAAATATAATTTCCCATGGGAGGGTTGATACAAACCCATTGAACCCAACCCAAAAAACGAGCGTGACCGAGTGGGAGGTGGGTTAGGTATTTTTGGTGGGCTTCCATCATAAAACTGTTCAAAAAATGCCTGTCATGGGCACAACCTCTAACTTCGCCAGAGAGTTCTGTCCACATCAGGTCCTGCCCGAGTGTCTGAGAGATCATCAGCGTAAATTGCCATGGACCCAGTCAGTATAGGTAAAGTGACCAGTCTAGGATCATGTTCATGAGTAAAACCGTTTTGCCGCTGTCAGTGATGATTTATGCTTGTAAATAGAGAAAGTGAGGAACACACTGGGCAATCCCATCACCTGCTTTATGACTTGTTGTTCTCTCCACGGCCTTATTTGAATACTGAAAGGTTAAACAGTGCACTGGTTACCTGAGCTGCTCCAACTGCTGCTAAGTACAGGTGTGTCAAGTAAACTAATGCTCAGACATGCCATTTGTGTAAGTAACAACATAAACTAGGATGTACAATTGTCTTGACTTGCACAAGGCAAAAATCTTTCTTTCGCACAAACACCTAACTGCCCCAACCAACCTCCAATATGTACATGTTACAGCAGATGTGAAAATATAGTTGGTTTGTTTGATGACACCACTGGAACACATTGATTATAAATCAGCAGTTATGTTGACACTTGGTTATGGAGGAAACCCACTGCCGCCACACAGGCTACTTTTCTTTAATTAATAGCAAAGGTTCTTTAACATGCAGTTTCCCACAGACAGGATAGCACACACCACAGCCTTTGATGGACCAGTCATGGATCACTGGTTGGAGTGGGAAATTACCCAGTGGGTCCACTGATGAGAATCGATCTGTTGGCCTATAGAGCCTCAGGCGGATGCTCTTGTGCTGAGCTATACTTCACTCTCATCAGCTATTACATGTCAAACACACAGTTATATTAACTAATAACAGCAAAGGGTCTTTTATCTTCTATGTGCACTTTATCATAGACATGATGGCACACACCACAACCTTTTGATGTAGCAGTTGTGGATCAGTGGTTGGAATGAGAAATAACCCAACTAGTACACTGATGACCTCACCTGCCTCAGGTGTACGCTGAGCTACGTCCCACTCCCACATGCACTGAGTAATTGTCTCTATTCTGGGCAGGTCTAGGGCAGAGTTGCCAAATTCATGTGTTCTTCAATTGATGGCATCATTTATTAAATATCCTTGTTGTCTCAGATCAGAACTCTGATGAGATGATTGATTATAATTATATCTAGCCAGTAGTAGTCCATGGTCCATCAATCATACATCAAAGGCTCTGGTATGTGCTATCTTGTCCGGGAGAGTGCATACATGTAGCAGAAGATTAATTATTCAATGTGCCCAGTGGTGTTATTGAACAAACATACATATCTTTTTTTTGTACTGGCCTCCATAGCGCAGTGGTTAATGCATCAGGTTTAAGATTAGTAGGTACTGAGTTCGAATCCGATTCGTGGCGTATGGGATTTTTAATCCCAATACTGGCTCCAACCCAGCGTAAGTGTTCTGCAATGATCAATAGGTATATTGTAGGTCTACTACCACTTACACCAACCAGTTTCCACAACTGGTGTAACAAAGGCTGTGGTATGTACTGTCCTGTGTGTGGGAGAAAGTACATATAAAAGATACTTGGTACTTATCAAGTTGGAGTAACGGGTTTCCTCTGTCATACTAACACTAATTTCTGTCATGGACAGGCAGTCGAGGCAGCTGGACTACTTGACCATGACAGACAAGCTTGAAACTCAATTGGATATAAGCACGTAAATAAATTATAACTAACTAACTGATACCTGTTGGGAAATTTAGTAAATCAACTGTTGTGACTATTTCCCTTAAAATAGTTTACATTCATCTTAATTGTGGTAACAATGTTTGTATTGTAGTCAGCAAGACTAAGAACAGTTATGTATTGTGTCAACCCATGCCGACTGGCACGTACATCTCCAATTCCCAGAGAAACAATTCACTTTCTTAATGGCTGTTACGAATCCTCACCTGCTCGCTACATAAACCTCCATATTTCCCCTCCTAACAAACATCAAAGCGTGTGTTACCTGGTTGCTGTAAGTAAACTGCATGCGAGGACAGACAGGTGGCAATAATGTGACTATATACTGCTCGTCCTGCCATTGTTGTCCTGCAACACAAACGTGTTTATTGACAGCTTGCAGATTATGTATGAAATACAGGCATGAGGTGGCTATGAGGTTGCTGTGAGGTGGCTGTGAGGACAGGCTAATCGAGTGTTGTTGTTTACAGTGTGTCAGTCTTGGACACTCGCTGACAATAAGACACTGCCTGGAGATTGTGTGCGTCTCTTCTCAGATAATGGATTATGTACCTCGGAGATAGTACGAGGTTATCCACCTTGTGTCATTCTCTGTGTGTGAGAGGAAGTTAGCCCCCATTCACAAGGTACTTTTACGGTCATCAGTTTTTTTAATTTCTGGTTTTAAACTTGATGGATTTGCCTGTCAGTGGGAATTATGTTCATGAGATCAAAGGTTTGCTTTTATTAAAATTCAATATTTAATTTTTTTATTCAGCGATGGAAGTGATGATCATTAGAGATTTATTCATCTCCCACAATGTTAGAGATGTCATTAGGAGTTAATAACCTCTGATCAGCTAAATGGCGTAGCTACTAATAAAGTATTGAATGTTCTAGTCATAGTGCCAGCAACTTGGAAATATTTTTATACATATATACTGTAAACAATTTGCAATTTAAGAATAAGAAACAGGTTTTGATACAGTATAATAAATACATGTAGAATACCACTTCCATGCCATTAGATACCATTTATCTTACAACTTGTTGTTTAAAAATATATGCGCAGCTCACTTTAGTCAATGGATATGTTTTAAAATGACTAATGGCCACTGGTGTAATATTCTCTATTAACTTCAGTTATGTACAAATATGTCGACTGTATTCTATCTAATTAGGCCTCTCGCTAATCATAAAATTGTTCTCAACCTGACCTAATCTAATTAAATTTAGATCCAATAATCCATATTTGTTTCTGCTATGAACTAATGTGGTGTCGTTAAACAAACAAACTTTATCTTTTATTCTGAATACTGTTGCTTTCTGCATGAGATAAACTTCAGTAATAAACTCTATTGATAGAGCAGAAACTGCACACTGAGTCCTGCATGAACCTGTTTACCGAACTACAGACGAAATCGTCAGCATAATTAGTGGCCAAATGAGTGGCAGCCTTTGAAGTGTTCTCCAAAATAGTATCTTCCATAAGAAAACCTCTCGGTTGCCTGCTTGTCTGGACGTCTTTCGACGGCACAAATTCACGCAGTGAAATGTTGATGTTTTTCGCACATTTAGAATGAGTGTTTGAACGATATGTTCTGATGCGTTATGATGAATCGTGTGTTTACATAGAAGATTTTTTACTCCTTAGATATGGCTAAAAATTGAAACTATGTTTTGAGCCATCAATCGTCCCCAGTCAGATGTGTCACTTTTGGGTGTGGGAAGCTGCGTGTGTGGTTGTTACCTGGACGTGTTTTTTTACAAAGATATCAGAGATTTGATACGTTGCAAAGAATTTCCTCTGGTAATTCTTATTATAGATTGTAGTGTAGTTGCTAGCACTTCAAGCATATTATTACCATTTAATGAAAGATAAAGTTTGTTTGTTTAACAACACATTGATTATTAATCAGCGGTTATTGGATGTCAAAGGCAGGGTTTATACCCTGAGTGGACTGCTTGGTTATTTCCCATTCCAACCAGAGAGCCACAACTGGTCCATTAAAGGCTGTGGTGTGTGCTATCCTGTCTGTGGGAAAGTGCACGTAAAAGATCCCTTGTTGTTATTCGAAGAAGAGCATCCTATGTGGCAACAGTGGTTTATATGACCAAGTGTCAATATAACCATGCGTTTGACATCCAATAACCGCTGATTAATAATCAATGTGTTCCAGAGGTGTTGTTAAGCAAACTTT
Source organism: Melanodrymia aurantiaca (assembly GCA_032355825.1). Taxonomy (NCBI): domain Eukaryota; kingdom Metazoa; phylum Mollusca; class Gastropoda; order Neomphalida; family Peltospiridae; genus Melanodrymia; species Melanodrymia aurantiaca. The sequence continues at coordinate 8,076 of JAULBR010086435.1, forward strand.
ATCCTCCTTTTCTCCTGCGTAGGAGGAATTTTCTCCTGTGAAATTACATTTTTCTAAGAATACACAAATTCCTATCTACCTTTTTAGCAATCATGAAGGAAGTTCTCTATTTGCCCTTTTTGTCTGATTTCTGTTTCCGACATCATGATTTATAATCAGCTGAAGTGTTCTCAGTGTAAAGTGTTTGTAATAATTGTTTGCCAACGTCAGAATTATGGAATAAATGGAGTTATAAAACCGTGTTTTATTGTCATATTACATTTGTCTACGAAACGTACACATTTTTATGTAAAACAATGTTTTATACCATGGAGATGGTTAGTTAGTTATAACTTATTTATGTGCTTATATCCAATTAAGGTTCAAGCATATCTGTCATGGTCACACAGTCCAGCAGCCTTGACTGCCAGTCCTGGACAGAAGTTAGTGTTAGTATGATAGAGAAAACCCGCTACTCCTAATTGATAAGTAGCAATACAACAGCCTTTGTTAAACCAGTTGTGGACCCTGGTCGGTATAAGTGGAAGTACACCTACTTATTGAGCCTTGCGGAGCACTCACTCTAGGTTGGAATCGGTACTGGGATTTTAAAAAATCCCATATGCCACGAAAGTGATTCGAACCCAGTACCTACCAGTCTTAATCCTGACACATTAACCATTGCACTATGGAGACTGGTAGTATAAATACACCTACCCATTGAGCCTTGCGGACCACTTGCTCTGGGTTGGAGTTGGTACTAATCCCATGCATATACCACATATGGGATTCGAACCCAGTACCTACCAGTCTTAAAACCTACACATTAATCACTGCACTACGGAAGCAGTTTTGTTTTTATGCTAAAGAGAAAACATCTTTACGAAGGTGAGCAATGGTTTCAAGGTTAGATCTATCTGCGACTCACTGTAAACAAGACAGCATGGCAGTGAGGCTGAGGCTGAGGCTGAGGCTGATGGAGGCAGCTGTAGCTGTATGGGATGGGTGCAGCCGTTGTGACCTCATTTCGTCTCTAATCAGCTCATATACATGTAGTCATTCTGACATCTTCAACGTCTTCTTCCACCTCACCGCTGATTTATTGATGTCATTACTCCTGCACTTGGTACCTTATTTTCTTACAGATAATCCTACTCATTCAGTCTTGACTACATACATAGTCCAGAGGTAGAATGTCCGCCTGTGGCGGGATGGGTCGAGAGATCGATCCTCCAAAGCGCAAAACATTTTTATGGGCTATTTTCCGTTCCAGCCAGCGGGTTTCCTCTGTGACCATGTGTCAATATAACGTTCAATAACCGCTGATTTATAATCGATGTGTTTCTAGTGGCGTCGTTAAATAAAACAAACTTTACTTTTCTTGTTTTACGTCGTACGAAGAACTGCTATATTGTTTGCAGGCAGAAGAATGTAAACGTTTGGAGCCAAAACAGAAATATAGTCTCAATTTATTACACAAACACACACGTCAGTGCATTGCCAGGGCTCACCCTGTGGGTAGCCAAATTAGCCAATGACTATTTTTTTTTTAAGTTTGGCTACAAATTTTGGTAAATGGCTAACAATATTTTGTTCATATTAAACCATTTTCTTCAAAAGAACCACAATTTTTGGAAAATTGGCTAAAAGAAAATATTTTCCAGAGTGATCCCTGCATTGCACGTTTCAAAATTCAAAACAGTACAAACCACTTAATATAAATCCTCAACGCTTGGTGAGCCTCCCACAACATATTAATTTCTGATTACGCTTTGATTTTACGATGCTGATTGTTTTGAAACACGTTTATGAATAATAATATATTATCTTTCTATAACCCATTTCATAGTACATGTACCAAATATATTCTCGTCTCCTCGTATTTTTCTCTGTAATGTTGAGAAAATAGTTTAGGTTACAAGAATGTTGTGGTCAACAATAATATTGTGCATGCAAAAGCTAAATCAATTTTTTGTTAATTAGAAATAATATTTCTTGAAGCATATCAAACAAGCAATGTGTGGACCTGTTAATCACGTATTGAATATTGGTAAAGTGTGAAAAATATCAATTACCAAATAATTATTTCTTAAATTTGATTAGTATAGGCCTACTATGGAATATCTTAAAATAACTGCGGCTAAACCTTTACTGGCGTGAGTGTAACACAAATGAAGTGAAATATCAATGTGTTGTTTTTCTAAATATTTAGCTCAAAGGAACATAGTCATGTTTATTTCTGCATGGTGTAGAAAAACAAATTTGTTCAAGGGTTAGAAAAGAAACAAAAGATCTAATTACATATAAACAAGTTTGCGGAAACATATTTTAAATATTGCTATTTTTTTTATTGCCATAATTATAGGAATAATGTAAAGCTCATTTGTTATTTTATTCAGAAATATATTACTGCAGTTGAATCGCTCTATAAGGGCCCTAAAAGCGTGATCTTTATATACAGATTGAAACAAAAACATAGAAACGCTTCCTAACTGAAATGCCTATTATATATACAGGTGGCTATTATTGCAGATATATTAAGTTTTGTAAGAAAATGTTTATGATCAGACGTGACTATTTTCTTGAATATGAGCTCTGTATAAATGTCGAAAGTCTAACATTGCGCCTAACCTTTTAAATAATCCCAAAACTTTCTTTTAAACTTTATATATTGTTATATTTTAAAAATCGAAACACAAATAACTGAAGCCACGTAATTTTTCTTTATTTAATGTGTACACCAACAAATTTTAATTATTCCATTTATGTGTCATTCCCAATTACTCATGTACACACAATTATACGATATTAGATTTATACGATAATTGATTATGCCTAAATACATATGATTGAGGAACATATTTATACGATATTATATTATATATTATTCGAGTTGTGTGTAATACTAAGTTATATTCTGGTGCACATGATAATAATATATAAGATTAGATTATAATTATGATTAAGGCGTTAACTGTGACTTCAAGTTATTCTGCATTAAGCTGTAAAGCTTAACGCAATAAAAGAACTTGAACTCGCATGGTTTACATGATAATAATATGATATTAGATTTATATGATTATGGAGTTATTCTGAATCTAAATTATTTTGGTGCATACGATAATATATTATATGAATATATCATAATGGAATATGTGATGAGTTAGTTATATGTAGTCTGGTTGCCAAAGGCCATTTTTTGGGCTTAACCAAGAATTTTATGGTGCATAGTTGTTTGCTATACTAAAAATTTATATGATAATTGAGTTATGTATAAGCCCATATTATTCTGGCAAACATAATTATTATACGATATTAAGATTATCTGTTAATCGTGTTATGTGTGAATCTAGTATATTCTGGTACACATAATATATCATTTTAGATTAAATGATAATAATCGTGTTATGTCTGAGTCCAGATTATCGAGGGTTATCCGTGACTTCAGATTAGTCTGGTACATATTATAATATACGATATTAGATTATGCGATAATCAAGTTATGTGTGACTCTGATGTTATTCTGATGCACATAATATTTGATATCAGATTTTATGGTAGTCGAGTTATGTGTGACCCAGGATTATTGTGGTATATAACATAATGATATTAGATGTGTGTAATAATATATTTAAGTATGACTTGACTTTATGTTGATACACACATACTGTATTATAAATTTATACATGTCCAATATTATATTACATAATAATAGCATTATGTGTGACTAATAGTTCTGGAGAACATACTAATATTACTATACGATATTATATTATGATTATGATAATTATGAATAAAGTTTGCTTGTCTAACGACACCACTGGAGCACATTGATTAGTAATCAGCAGCCATTGGAGGTCAGACATTCGGTTAAAGCGATATATGGTCAAATAAAAAACCCCGCTGTCGCCACATAGTATACTGTTACCGAATAACAACAAGGGATCTTTTATGTGAACTTTTCCACCGACAAGATACATGTAGCACATAATCGGCCTTTTGGTGAACCTGTCGTGGATCACTACTACACTAGTTGGAACGGAAAACTTCTATAATTATATATACTGAATATTTGAAATCCAATAGCGGGAGCGGGACGTAGCTAACTGCAAGAGGGTCCGCCTAAGGGTCGCTGGGTCGAAGGATCGATCCTCCTCAGTGATTCACGACTGGTTAATCAAAGGCCATGGTGTGGTCTATATCACGTCTGTGGGAAAGTGCATACATTATAAAAGATCGCTTGGTGTTATTTGGTAAGAGTAGCCTTTGTGGAGGAAGCGGATTTCCTTTGTGACCAAGTGTCGATATAACCGTGTGTTTGACTTGCAGTAGACGCTGGTTAATACTCAATGTGTTCTAGAGGTGTCGTTAAAAACTAAACATTTTGTTTGATTACAACACAGATTTATATAGACAAGAATGTCAAATTATACAAAGGTGGCCGTTACAGCAGGGTCGACTGTATAACTAAACTAGTTCGTTTAAAATAAAACATATACCCACACCTCACCCTGTCTTGAACACACGATCCGGCCCTTGTTTGAGCGTCAGTACGCTATGAACATGATTTAATACTTGCCACATGCAAGCATGTCACTAATTTTAACTTGATTGCTTTGTTTAATGTTTCTTTTACGACGCATTTTATGACAGCTGAATACCAAATGCTGCACGTAATAAAAATGCAAAAATGATAACATAATTTTGCATTTTATTTGGGATGTAACATATTTTAGCTTCAAGTACCCACAGGGTATGGGTTTAGTGCTTTACGATTAGACTGCATCAGTTTAATCAACATGATGTCTATTTGGCTGCTACACAGATGTTTATGTTATTATCCACTTAAAAAGCACAGTGCCTGCCCTGCCATATATAGAGGATATTAAACGAGCTACCCTGTAGTATCAAGTTTACGTCCCAAGTGAAATAATTTTCATTTGTCAC